>JADLZK010003439.1:0-11234 GCA_015847255.1 Hyparrhenia diplandra
TAAGTCATGGATTAGACAAAATTAAGTTTATTTTATGTTTTTGATCCTAAGTGTGTTGTTGGATGAGGGTTGGATAGTATAGGTTGGGAATCTGAATTTTGAATCAAATTCAAGTTTGAATTGAACTCAAAACCCTAAATTCCATTCCTTCTTTTTACCCCTTTTCTTTTATTCAAAATTTATAAAGAATTTGGGTATGGTTATTAAAGCAATTTTGTAGAGTTTTCAAAGTTGAACAAAGTTGGTATTTTGAGTTTTCAAAGTTTAGTTCAAAAATTTAGAGTAATTTTGAAAATACCAAATTAGGGTTTTGTCCCCTTTTGATTTAAAAACCATATTTCAAAATCTAAGCAAAATTTGCAAAAACTTTCAAAAGTTAGTTTGTAGATCTTGTGGAGATGAGCAAAAGTCATGTACAAAGTTTTTCAAGTTGTTACATGATTTTAAAAGTAATTTTGAATTCAAATTTCAAAATTTTGAACCGCATTTCAAAAAGTCATATTTAGAGGCCGAATTTGAAAATCTTCCAATTGTGAAAATTGTAGATCTTGAAAAATTATGCTAAGTCACTTTTGGAGTTTTTCAAGTTCAGTTCAAATTTGAGGAGAATTTGGCAAATTTCAGAAAAAACCTAGGTTTTGATCTACGAAGCTTGAGGGATTTCCCTGTTCTCCTCCATCTTGGGCCGGCCGATCGCCGCCGTGGCCGTTTCGGCCCGGTTCCGGTGAGGGGGCTTTGTCGGGGCAACCGCCGAGGGCGTGACGTCTCCCTCCACTGTCCCTCCATTTCTTGCTATAAACGCGGCCGCGGCGCTTCCCTTTTCCCCCTTTCTTCTTTCTCCGGCCGCCGCGCGTCACCTTGCTCGCTTGGCGTCACACCACCGCCACCACGCTGCCATTCTTCAAATTGGTCGCGCCATCATCTTCGCGACTTCTTTGCGCTCGCTGAGCCATCTCGCGGCTCCTCGCATCGTCGTGCCGTGCGTGGCCGTCGTCTTCTCCCGGGCCAAGACACCGCCGCCCCGCGACCATCTCTCGTCGCCGCTGTGTCGTCTCGGTGAACCTCGTACAAAACCATCTAGAGCTCTAGCGGCGCCTTGAGACCGTGGTCATGATGCGCTCGGTCGTTTTGTGATTGACCCACGTGACACGCCTAAACGTCGTTGTTGCCACCGGGGAGCACCGCCGCCACGCCAACCGTCGCCGACCATCCTCAGGCTCATCTCGTCAAACCATCGTGAGCACCGTGATCGGGGCCGCTGTTGCCGTGGTCTATACCATCGGTTTCTTGTTTCGTGCACCGTAGCCACCGAACACCGGCGCCGACGACTCGCCTTGCCGCTCCGCCCAAGGCAAGCGTCTTAGCTAGGGGCTGACTTAGGTTCGTTTAGATGGGGCTTTAGGACCCTCCGGGAGGTGCTAGAGATGATGCCTTGGTCGCCGATCATCGGAGAAAGCTCGACGAGCCTTTCGCCGCATGGCCGCGCCGCCGTGCCGCCATGGCCGTCGGCAAGGGTGCCTCGGTACCCTATGCAATGGGTTTGAGGTGTCTGAAGGTGCGCGAGTGTGAGGGAACAAGTTGAGGTAGGTCTAGTCGTCGGAGACCTCACCGCCCGGAGAAATACGATCAATAACCCGGCGCCGCCCGCGGTCGGCTTGGGCGAGGGCGGTTGGGCCGCTGCACATCGAAATGCGCAAAGAGTCGGGCCGCCGATGTCGGCAGCGCAGCGTGATGTTGGGCGGTTTCGGCCCGAAAAGTCTTTTTGTGTTAAAACTTGATTTATCTAATTTCTTTACTTTTGAATAGTCTTTGATTCTTTCAAAATTCATAGAAATTCGAAAATAGCTTTAAAAATTCTGAAAATTTTTGTAGAAGCTTCTTATGAGTATATGAATTTATGAAAATTTTGAAACTTTGATTTTGAGTAGTTCTTGCATGATTTAAAAATACAATCTTTAATTGAAAAATGCATCTTCTATGATTTTTAGAAAATAAAATATTTATTCAAAAATCATGAAAATTTATTTGGTACTGTTTTATGATGTGTTCTACTTGTATAAAAAAGTTTGGAGTCGTTTTGATATGTTTAAATTATTTTCTATCTTAAGCCCTATTATTTCATGTGGTTTATAAATTGTTTAGTGTCAAATAATTTAAGTTTTTGTGTGACTTTTGGGTTGTTTTGTGAATCTTGGATCATATCACAATCAAGTGGTCCTTGAGAACTCCTTAGGCAATGGTGATGATATCTTGTAGAGTAGTTCAACAAGTTGGTTTTGTTGGGTTGCAACTTTATCGTGAAGGAAAGTTGTACTCAAGTTATTTATTATTTCATGCATCATCAAGCATCATGTTTACCATTCCATCATGTTAAGCAATGCATCATTATTACGTGTAGTGAGCGAGAGTGATGTGGTTTACGATGACCAAGCTTTGGAAGAAGATGTATCCACCCGAGGTATGGTGTCAAGTGTGACTCGGGTGATCACGGTTTTGGATTTCGACTTTCCCGCAAAACAAAAGGCAAGCCCAGGTTACATTATACCTTTCCTTGATATTTTAAAAGTTTTATATCACTTATGTTTATACTATGTTGCATTACGTTATTAGGAGTTGAGTAATAACCTAATTCTTTGCATTACCATCCTTGTTTATTGCAATACCATCCTTGTTAACCGCTTTTATTTCAAAATGCTTAGTGAAGCTTAGCCCCGCTTAATTAGTTAAGCTTTTTCATCAAAATGTTTTAATTGAGAAGATGGTACTATTTTTAGGAAAAAGAAAAAGGATGTAGTGATGAATTTGAGATCGGACGGGAATAGGTTGAAAGCCGGCGGGATACCTAGCTGTGCTTGTCCCGTGTTGGTCGTTTAAGGACCGTCCGTTGTTTGGCTTGTTAAGTTCGGGACTTTTGAACGCATAAATGCGCTTCGAGGCCTTACGGCAAAGGCACGTCGACCGTAGTCACCCCGGATCGATCGACCCTAACTAGCCACATACTGCGGTAGCCGGATCTCGGTGGAGCCAAATCGGGAATGGCAACCACGCCTTTGGGAGTGGAGAGATGGCGGGAGTAAGCGTGTACCCACCCATTGGTCAAAGCGTCATTAGGACGGGGTAGGGAGGTGGAGTCGTGCTCTCGGGTGGCGCGAGCCTCGTTCCCGTTTTTGGACAAATCGAGAAAAGGTTGATATATGCAAGTTTGGGTGCTACATATGTCGTGTGGTTAGGGATCCCCACTGGGTATAATCGGTTCATGAATCGCCGTTGCTTCACGGTTATGGAGACCCGTTCTTACGCCCATTCATCGTAGTAAATGATGGATTATGTTTTTAAGGAAAGAGAGTTGGAATAATATTTTATGGTTGCTCTAGAATAGGATAATCTAGAGTATATGAGTTACTAATCGAATTAAAAATATTGAAAGTAAGGATACACTTTTAGTAAGCTTTTTACGCAAAAAGAGTCTTGATTCTTGCTAAAGCCTTACCTTGACTCCTAAGACCAAACATTCTGTGTCTTCTCTGTTTTCTTTAGTCGGGTAAGTCTTGTTGAGTACTCTCGCACTCGGGGGTTTGTTAACCCTTGTTGCGGTGTTGACTCGCGGCCGTTAACCAAGGTTATGTTGGTGGGCTCGACATGATACGGTTTCTTCTAGTTTCCCTCGGCTGAAATTAAGTTAAGTTAAGTCTACTCAAAAGTAACTTGCTCATATTTTGTAAAATTATGTTATTATTCTTCCGCACTCGATCTATATTTTTGTAACAAATGTTGTAATGTTGTAGCTACTCCTTTGTTGATCCTGGTATGAGTGGTGTAATCGGGGTTTCCGATGACACCCGACAGCTTCTTAAGTTATTGGGTGCATCTCACGACAAATCGCCGAGGTCTTTGGGACAAAGACAGTGTGTGGGCCCAAGTAATTAGGAGGTTACATTCTACATGAATGGTATCGAGCTCATACTTAGGACCAGCTACAATATTACTTTTGAAAACTTCAAAATAATTTTGTAATCTAAAAGTTTTTGAAAGTAACAACTTAAAAATGATTTTCTTTCTTTCCTTATGCTTCTTTGGAAGCTTTCGTGAAGATTTTTCGATGACTCAAGTAAGAGATTTCAAGAAGTTTTCATGTCATCTTTTGAAGAACAACCGGGAGTTAACTTCACCGATAATGTTTTGCTAAGTGCTTCTCAACATCTTGTTTGGTGCGGTGAAGATAGTATATAAAGTAAAGCCCTATAACCTACTAACATCTAACATGATGAAGATGGAGTATGTTTAACGTTGTGAAGACGTATAGGGCGAGCATGCATCATATCATTTATATAATGTTGAATCTTCCTCCTTTTAATCGGACAACTATTTTTCTTTATAGTTGTTTGTCCTAAATTTCATCCTATACCAAGTTTTTGGTTAATGGACTTCAATTGATAATCTTTTGCTTCATAAGTTCCTAATCTTTAGGAGCTTGCACCTTGCCTTGTCAACTCTATTTAAAAGCCTCGGACTACTACTTGATTATCCAATTCCAAAGATGTGCCGTGTCTTAACTTCTTCTATCGACGACGCAGGCTAGTCCTTTTATGTTGATAGTCGACATATCTCTCGTTGGGAATTACAATAGTTGTGTACTATGGTGAAATCAAGACCCGTGACCGAGAAATAGCGTCAATGCGGGGTCTCCTATGGAATTGCGACCATGCGGAAATATCTTAGGCCGGCGCTCGCTCATGTCGGGGTCTATGGTCATGATTCACCATAATCCACAATTAATGAGCTTTCACCTTCTTTGCAAACTCTTTTGAAATTCATATCCGTACTCCTCTTCTCTTATCGGTTGTAGTCACCTTTTGTTTCGATTGCAATCTTGATATCAACTTTGTTGTTTGCAAAATTTCTTACAAGTCAATATATATTTGACATATTTCTTTTCCCACTACTTGTCTCACGGGATTTGTCACCTTGAAAGTCGGAAATTTGATTTCTTTTAAGGGGAAAGATCTTCATATCCCCGTCATTCATGATTATCTTGTTGCATCATTAGTAAGCATCATGGCATTGCATATGTTGTTTATAGCATTCGTGTAATGCATTTATGATGTTTCCCATGTTATCTAAAATGATGTTAATGTTGATTGTTGTTTGTGTTTCAGCTGTTAAGCTTTGGTGTGTGCTTTGGTTGAACCCTAGTTCAACTAGGATGTTATGCGTAAATCTTTGCCCGCGGCTTATGTTGTGCCGTGTGGAACTTTGGCCAAGTCTCTGTTGGACCTCTTAGGCGTTTCTTCAAGAGAGGAGCCCGATGCCATACAATTTCTCTTTGATCTCTAAAACTTCCTTGGCTTTGATTTTGAAATCACCTTAATATTGACTCCACACCTTGGAACTTCCTTTGGTTGCTATCCTTCTTTTTGTAAATCCTTGGTCATCACTAATTTTTTATCATATGGATTCTCTCCGTGGTTGTGGTTTTGATCGTGGTATTATGATTAATGATTTCTAATCATAATTCATTACAAAACTACACTCGGCATTCCTTGTCGTGAATTTCTTTGGTTCTTTATCTATATTCTATCCAAGGACTCGTATATCGGATCGATTTGCTTTGTGAGTTTCTTACGAAAGTTACAAGAAAGGTGACCCTTGAAGAGCAAGTCACCGACATCAACATTAACGGACTACAAGAAGTGGTAGATAAGAGACTCTGTTTAACCATTTACGAAGGTTAGGATCATTGTGGCATCTTGTTGCCGCCACGTGTTTTTCAACGCCGTGAGCATCCTCTCTCTCCTCCCGCTTGCGTACGTGTTGTAGTCTCGTGCTCGCCTCGCTCGGATCTGCGGCGTTGTACCGCACTCGCCGTCCTCGGCGCAACAACACGCCCCTCCTTTATCCCGCAGACTCGTGTCGTCTCTCGGCCCTCGCCCCCCGTCCCCGTACCGGGACCCCCTTCTTCTCATCTTTTGACGCAGCCTCACGCACGACGCCTTCTTCTTGCGTGAAACCACTCCTCTCATCCTCTTCCTCTCTCCCACCTTGGTTCGCTAGTAGAAGAGTGCCATGGCCAATCTTGTCCAAAGACCGCCGGTGATGCTCTTCCACTCTCGACCTACTTCCCGGCGTGTTGTGCCCTATCTCGCCCACCAAGCTATAAAATTTCTTACACCCCTTTTCCCCTTCCTATCTTGGATCGAGTAGATCTCGTGAGTTGTTTCTCTCCACCGGTTCGTCGTGAGGAAGATTGGAAAGCCACCAAGCCGGAAGGAAGGAGCGGATGGACATAGAGTTACCCGATATGGCGTTCGTTGAAGTTTTTGTTCTTGGAATGCTTTTCATCTTGGCGCTTGCAATGATTCAGTGTTCACGATCCTGTTTTCTCGGTGCATTGGTCTTTTGCCATGTTACGGATAATCATTATCCCGTTGTTCCTTCATTGCCCCTCGCTATCGAGGCCGTTTGATTAGGCGCTTAGTTGTCGATCCGTGCTCTTAGTCGTGTGTTGTTCTAGATCCGAGTGGTTTAGTTTTCAAAGTCATGTATTTCTCTGGGAAAGTGTACTTTTAGATGCGTGTATGTTAATCGTTTTCTTCCCTTCTCATTCTCATTACGAATCTCGGGGACGAGATTACATTAAGGGGAAAGGTTTGTAACACCCCAGTGTTACTTATCGGTTAAGTCATGGATTAGACAAAATTAAGTTTATTTTATGTTTTTGATCCTAAGTGTGTTGTTGGATGAGGGTTGGATAGTATAGGTTGGGAATCTGAATTTTGAAACAAATTCAAGTTTGAATTGAACTCGAAACCCCTAAATTCCATTCCTTCTTTTACCCCTTTTCTTTTATTCAAAATTTATAAAGAATTTGGGTATGGTTATTAAAGCAATTTTGTAGAGTTTTCAAAGTTGAACAAAGTTGGTATTTTGAGTTTTCAAAGTTTAGTTCAAAAATTTAGAGTAATTTTGAAAATACCAAATTAGGGTTTTGTCCCCTTTTGATTTAAAAACCATATTTCAAAATCTAAGCAAAATTTGCAAAAAACTTTCAAAAGTTAGTTTGTAGATCTTGTGGAGATGAGCAAAAGTCATGTACAAAGTTTTTCAAGTTGTTACATGATTTTAAAAGTAATTTTAAACCTGCATTTCAAAAAAGTCATATTTAGAGGCCGAATTTGAAAATCTTCCAATTGTGAAAATTGTAGATCTTGAAAAATTATGCTAAGTCACTTTTGGAGTTTTTCAAGTTCAGTTCAAATTTGAGGAGAATTTGGCAAATTTCGAGAAAAACCTAGGTTTTTGATCTACGATGAAATGAGGGATTTCCTGTTCTCCTCCATAGGGCTGCCGGCCGCCGTCGTGGTCGTTCTCGGCCCGGGTTCCGGCGGGGACGCGTCGGGCAGGCGTGGGCGTGGCGACGCCTCCACCTGTCCCTCCATTTCTTGCTCTATAAAGCGCGGCCGGCCGCCGCTTTCCCCCTTTCTTCTTTCTCCGGCCGCCGCCCGGTCACCTTGCTCTGGGCGTCACACCACCGCCACCACGCTGCCATTCTTCAAATTGGCCGCGCCATCATCTTCGCGACTTCTTTGCGCCGCTTGAGCCATCTCGCGGCTCCTCGCATCGTCGCGTGCCGTGCGTGAGCCCGTCGTCTTCTCCACGGTAGGCACCCGCGCGCCCAGCGACCATCTCGCCGTCGCGGTGTCGTCTCGGTGAACCTCATACAAAACCATCTAGAGCTCTAGCGCGCGCCTTGACCGTGGTCATGATGCTTCGGTCGTTTGTGATTGACCCACGGGGACACGCAGCCGGAGCGTCGTTGTTGCCCAGAACACCGCACCGCCGCCCGCCGCTGCCCGTCGCCGACCATCCTCAGACTCATCTCCGTCCAAACCATCGTTGAGCACCGTGATCGGGGTGAGCTATTGCCGATGTCTATACCATCGGTTTCTTGTTTAGGTGCACCGTAGCCACCGGAACCGGCGCCGACGAGCTCCTCGCCTTGCCGCTCCGGAGCGGCGTCTTAGCTAGGGGGCTGACTTAGGTTCGTTTAGATGGGGCTTTAGGACCCTCCGGAGGTGCTAGAGATGATGCCTTGTCGCCGCGTCATCGGGAAAGCTCCGGCGAGCCTTTCGCCGCATGGCCGCGCCGCCGGCCGCCATGGCCGTCGGCAAGGGTGCCCTCGTACCCTATGCAATGGGTTTGAGGTGTGCGAAGGTGCGCGTGAGTGAGGGGAACAAGTTGAGGTAGGTCTAGTCGTTTGAGACCTCACCGCCGGCGAAATCGCCATGGTCAACCGCCGGTAGCCCGCCCGTCGCCTTCGGGGCGGTTCGGTTGGGCGACCTGCATGTAGCAAATAGGTTTGGCCGCACGAAATATCGTCGCGCGCGTGATGTTGGGCGGTTTCGCCCGAAAAGTCTGCTTTTGTGTTAAAACTTGATTTATCTAATTTCTTTACTTTTTGAATAGTCTTTGATTCTTTCAAAATTCATAGAAATTCGAAAATAGCTTTAAAAATTCTGAAAATTTTTGTAGAAGCTTCTTATGAGTATATGAATTTATGAAAATTTTGAAACTTTGATTTTGAGTAGTTCTTGCATGATTTAAAAATACAATCTTTAATTGAAAAATGCATCTTCTATGATTTTTAGAAAATAAAATATTTATTCAAAAATCATGAAAATTTATTTGGTACTGTTTTTATGATGTGTTCTACCTGTATAAAAAGTTTGAGTCGTTTTTGATATGTTTAAATTATTTTCTATCTTAAGCCCTATTATTTCATGTGGTTTATAAATTGTTTAGTGTCAAATAATTTAAGTTTTTTTGTGTGACTTTTGGGTTGTTTTGTGAATCTTGGATCATATCACAATCAAGTGGTCCTTGAGAACTCCTTAGGCAATGGTGATGATATCTTGTAGAGTAGTTCAACAAGTTGGTTTTGTTGGGTTGCAACTTTATCGTGAAGGAAAGTTGTACTCAAGTTATTTATTATTTCATGCATCATCAAGCATCATGTTTACCATTCCATCATGTTAAGCAATGCATCATTATTACGTGTAGTGAGCGAGAGTGATGTGGTTTCACGATGACCAAGCTTTGGAAGAAGATGTATCCACCCGAGGTATGGTGTCAAGTGTGACTCGGGTGATACGGTTTTGGATTGACTTTCCACGCAAAAAAAGGCAAGCCCCGGTTACATTATACCTTTCCTTGATATTTTAAAAGTTTTATATCACTTATGTTTATACTATGTTGCATTACGTTATTAGGAGTTGAGTAATAACCTAATTCTTTGCATTACCATCCTTGTTTATTGCAATACCATCCTTGTTAACCGTTTTTATTTCGAAAATGCTTAGTGAAGCTTAGCCCGCTTAATTAGTTAAGCTTTTTCATCAAAATGTTTTAATTGAGAAGATGGTACTATTTTCTAAAAGAAAAAGGATGTAGTGATGAATTTGAGATCGGACGGGGACGTAGGTTGAAAAGCCGGCGGGATACCTAGTCGTGCTTGTCCCGTGTTGGTCGTTTTAAGGACCGCCCCGTTGTTTGGCTTGTTAAGTTCGGGACTTTTGAGCATAGTACGCGCTCGAGGCCTTCGGCAAAGGCACGCCTCGACCGGGTAGTCACCCCGGTCGGTCGACCCTAACTAGCCACATACTACGGTAAGCGGATCTCGGTGGAGCCAAATCGGGAATGGCAACCACACACCGGGAGTGGAGAGATGGCGGGAGTAGCGTGTACCCACCCTATTTGGTCAAACCGTCATTAGGACGGGGTAGGGAGGTGGAGTCTTGTGCTCTCTCGTGGCGCAGCCTCGTCCCGTTTTGGACAAATCCGAGAAAAGGTTGATATATGCAAGTTTGGGTGCTACATATGTCGTGGGTGGTTGGGGATCCCCATTTGGGTATAATCGGTTCATGAGTCGCCGTTGCTTCACGGTTATGGAGACCCGTTCTTACGCCCATTCATCGTAGTAAATGATGGATTATGTTTTTAAGGAAAGAGAGTTGGAATAATATTTTATGGTTGCTCTAGAATAGGATAATCTAGAGTATATGAGTTACTAATCTGAATTAAAAATATTGAAAGTAAGGATACACTTTTAGTAAGCTTTTACGCAAAAAGAGTCTTGATTCTTGCTAAAGCCTTACCTTGACTCCTAAGACCAGCATTCCCGTGTCTTCTCCAATTTTCTTTTAGTCGAGGGTAAGTCTTGTTGAGTACTCTCGTACTCGGGGTTTGTTAACCCTTGTTGCGGTGTTGACTCGTCTTTGTTAACCAAGGTTATGTTGGTGGGCTCGACATGATCCGGTTTCTTCTAGTTTCCCTCGGCTTCCGTAAAATTAAGTTAAGTCTACTCAAAAGTAACTTGCTCATATTTTGTAAAATTATGTTATTATTCTTCCTTTTCGATCTATATTTTTGTAACAAATGTTGTAATGTTGTAGCTACTCCTTTGTTGATCCTGGTATGAGTGGTGTAATCGGGGTTTCGATGACACCCGGCGCTTCTTAAGTTATTGGGTGCATCCAAGCACAGCTGTGTCGAGAGGTCTTTGGGACAAAGACAAAAGTGTGTGGGCCCAAAGAATTAGGAGGTTCATTCGAGAATGGTATCGAGCTCATACTTAGGACCACTACAATATTACTTTTGAAAACTTCAAAATAATTTTTGTAATCTAAAAGTTTTTGAAAGTAACAACTTAAAAATGATTTTCTTTCTTTCCTTATGCTTCTTTGGAAGCTTTCGTGAAGATTTTTACGATGACTCAAGTAAGAGATTTCAAGAAGTTTTTCATGTCATCTTTTTTTGAAGAACAAGCGGGAGTTAACTTCACCCGATAATGTTTTGCTAAGTGCTTCTCAACATCTTGTTTGGTGCGGTGAAGATAGTATATAAAGTAAAGCCCTATAACCTACTAACATCTAACATGATGAAGATGGAGTATGTTTAACGTTGTGAAGACGTATAGGGCGAGCATGCATCATATCATTTATATAATGTTGAATCTTCCTCCTTTTTAATCGGACAACTATTTTTTTCTTTATAGTTGTTTGTCCTAAATTTCATCCTATACCAAGTTTTTGGTTAATGGACTTCCAATTGATAATCTTTGCTTCATAAGTTCCTAATCTTTAGGAGCTTGCACCTTGCCTTGTCAACTCTATTTAAAAAGCCTCGGACTACTACTTGATTATCCAATTCAAAGATGTGCCGTGTCTTAACTTCTTCTA
>JADLZK010003440.1:0-51655 GCA_015847255.1 Hyparrhenia diplandra
TTTTATTAAGTTTTGACCTCGTAGGTAGAATGCATTGACAACACTGGCGTTCACCAACCAAAGTAATCCCTTCTGAGAATGTGTACAAGGTGAATCCCGATTACAGCGTCACCGGCGGCAGCGTTTCCTTTCAGTGGGCTCTCATGGGGCGGCGTTTTTTAGGCTCGCCGGCCGGGTTTGGCGGCTCTGTCAGCCTTTGAGCCTACTGAGAGATTTTGTATCCATGCTCCGGCTTCATTGGGGCTCCAATCAGCGAGGGGCCAGGGGCGGATTAAGGGAGTTTAGAAACCCAATCATCATTTGGCGTAGTCGATCTCCTTGATCCTCAAACTCTTATCCGGTGAATTCCTTGAGGGGATTAGTTTGTACTCCCTCGGTTCAAATTGTAGTTCACTTTGGCTTTTTCTAGATCCATTTCTTTTAGTATGTATCTAGACATAATGTATAACTAGATGCATAACAAAACCAATGTATCTAGAAAAAGCCAAAGTGAACTATAATTTGAAACAGGAGGAGTACCAATGATGAAACTTTGAATAAAAGTACAGTCTACGCATTTGTGCTTCTTCAACTGTATTTATTCGGTTTCTTTTCTTTCTTCAAATCATTACTTCATTTCCATCTATCCACGATTACAGTTGTTTTACGTCTTTTTTATTGTTGTTCGCGTGACCTATTACTTGATACTACCCTCCAGTTCCACAATACTTGCAATTCTTTGACTCATATAAAGCGTGTTTGTTTTGCTTTCGTCTTATTCAAATTTTTTTATGTAAATTATAAAACAAAAAAACGTCATTACAATATCTTTAGTGATGTAATAAGTCATAACAAAAGTGGTAATATTTATTAAAAAGTTGAATAAGGCGAGAGGTCAAACCACGGTTTATATGAGTCAAAAGAATTGCAAGTATTGTGGAGCGGAGGGTATTTTAATTTCAAGACAAGCTGCGTCACGGTACAAAGCCATGGCGTCGCAGCGTATTGTTGCCGGCCTCTTGCCCTTCGTCTTTGACAACGGCGTACGGCCACGCTCTTGCCCTCTAGAGTAAGCCGGCCCGTGCACTTTCGAGAATGTCTCATGGTAGTAGCGGCCGGACGGCAGGAGCGGAGGCAACAACCCAAAGCGCTTAGCGACAAGGAACCAAAAGCGTTTGGCGGCAGCGCGAGTCCCGTAAAAAGTAAGGTTTGGCAATATAAAATGATCAGTAGTACACATGTACATTACTCTCACGGACTATTCGTGACGCGTGCTGATCATATCGTCGCCCTTTCCATGCGAATCCTTTTGCGTATGCTTCACACCACCGCTATGATTCACGGTGGAGCCACGTGCGCGCCACTATCGTTCAGTCAATCGCTAGTGCGAGGCAGCGGCGATCACCTCCGCGTGGGATGGCTGAGTGCCCTCAGCGGCGGGCATGAGAACGCGTGCAATGGGGATGCTAAACATTGAAGGCATAGTAAAACTTTTTCTACTCTATTACTACAGCGGTGTAGTAGGTGCTTCATTAAGCGAATAACTAGTCAACAATACTATAATTAGCTTATCACGGTTGGATTTCCTTCAAGCCCGGGGAACAGCGTCGGGGGATAATTAGGCGGCGATACGCGCACAAAAGCGCCACAATGAGCCAAGCGTCAAAAAAGCGCATGCATTTACCGCTACAAGCGCTTGCATCTTTCTTCATACTAAACTATCCCAATGTGTGTAGTATGTGTAATCTACTAAATGTTTTCAAACTGTTACATGTTTCTCCATGACAAGATGATCAAAATATAAAAGGCCCCTCCCGTTTCAAATTATAGCTCCTTTTTTTTTTTTTGACCCTAAGTTTGACCCGATCGTCTTATTCAAAAATTTGTACAAAAAAGTCAAATTTAAGTCATTCTTAAATACCATTTGTTAATAAATCAAGCCACAACAAAAAAGTGATATTTTGCACAAAAATTTCATGGATATTTGGGAACTCTGATCTTTTATATTGGTAGTTTGTAGGAGGTCATCAAAAAATTTAAATTTCCATTTTTAAAAATTCAGACCTAGTTTTCCATTACAAGATAATGCCAAAAATCAAAAGTTTTTAAACTAGAAAGTTTCATAACCTAGCAAGATCTACAATTAAATCTCAATTTGGTTCTTTGTTTCCCCATCGACATCCATGCTAGTGATTGTTCACGAATCTTAACTATACACCCATCATAAAACATGAATATACTATACCATTGTCGCCTCTGTTCATTCATCATTTTGGATGCAATTAATCAAACATCCACGAGCACATGAATTAGAGTAACACAACACCATCCGGACAAAATATAACACAAGATTACAGCGAATTAAAACATCTCACGGTGTTCATGCTGCATGCTACTCGAGGAGGATCAATCGAACATCAACCAATCCATGCATGCACACAACCAAAAGCTAGCAAAACATTTCGATCTAGATGATCTAGCTAGAGCAGCAGAGACACACATATATATTAGACATACATTGCATGCAGCATCATCATCGCGTGCTTATTTCAACCTTGCGGCGAGGAAAGAACGCAGTACACTTCACGGCTGCCGGATCTACTCCTCATTTGCGATTACACCCGCATGGCGGCCACTAATCTGGCTCCCATTGGCGGGGGTGCAAGGTGTTGTCTTCTAATCTCCCACTTGTGCGCATCCTGGCGAGGCACGGTTAGGCGAGGCGGGGCGATCTTTGCCACACTAGATCACGGCACCAGCAAATCATCGTACTTCAATGCTTATGCGAGTGCTCACGGCGATTCCGCGTTAGTCATTCGAGGGCGTGTCGCCCGCCGTGTCGCCTTCGATCTCCGCAACACCTCTGAGACGCGTGCGTCGCCAGCTGGCGGTGGCGTTCGCTATTAAGCGGAAGAAGCGTGAACATACCCGAGGCGGCGCATGCCACAGGAGTGGCCGGCTAGTTTAGCATCTCGAGGGCGAAGGCGGTTAATGTGCAACCTTCCACGAACATGGCGAACATGCACGCTCACGAAGCTGCGCCTCCGGGTTGCCGACCTTGGCGAGCTTCGGTGATGAAGACTTCGTCGCGATACTCGCAGCGAAGTAGATCTGGCCGACGCGGCGATCGACATGCGCGGTCGCGGCACCGGTCTAGTGGGATGCTCGCAGATCCCACGGGGGTCGCCGCCGCGCCGCTTTTCGGTGCGAGCGAGGTGGCCCGCAGATTGAAAAGCTCATCCATAGGATCATCGCGAGGTGCATGGCGGCAGCGCATCACAAGCTCCACAAGAATGTCCGTGGAAGGTTACGCGGCATGGCTTGTGGCCTGCTGTGCGGGGAGCTTTCTTTGGAACCTCCGAAATTTTGGCCTTGGCGGGGAGGTGAAAGCGGCGGTGTGGCGCTTAGTTGGAGTCGGAAGCGGCGGGGGCAATATCACGAGGTGGCCGGGTGCGTTCCCAGCGTATGGGCGTAGGCTTTTTAGGGCGGTACATGAGGCCTAACGGCGACATGGCGTGTTAGTCTGGCGTATGTAGATATAGCGCTTTTGATAGAAACACGTCTCTAACATTTACACCTGCGTGGGTGCATCCTTCGCGTGTCGTGTGGAGAGCTTCATTGAAGCGTAGCGCGCCGCGTCTGCCATCGGGGAAGCGCTGACGCGGTGTCATCATATTATCGCGTCGCGTGCCGTCTCTGCTCGGAGGCACGGGGCGAGGACGAAAGGACGACTCCTATTCACTCTGAGACCTGCTGCATGCGTTACCCCGAATGCTTCCCTGATTTGGCTTGTCTGCGAATCGCCTCAATACGGTATTACGCCCGATACTGTACTCCTGCCGCCCGCGAAGGCGCCCGCCGTTCAGCGGCGGAGCAGCCTCAGCGGCCTTCGTCGGCGTGGGCGGCTAGCGTCCTTACGCTGGGCATGCCACACAGGACTCGGCGTGCGCCGGTCTCACAGAAATGAGTCTAGCCGGGCCGTCTAGCGGCGGCCACTACGAATCACGGACAACCTCGTCAGTGAGGGGACATGTCGGAGAGGGGTTGCCGTCGTGGACAACGTAATTGCGAAGGCGGTGGCTTTGAACGGCCCGGACCACGGTAAGCGTTCGGGCGCAGCGTCAGGGGACATGCATAGCGCGAGAATCGCAAACATGAACATAACATGAATTACATCCGGATAACATGATAATCGCAAACACCATCGACATATATAAACATGGTTTTAAGCCCATTATTCTACCCAGTGCGGACTAGTAGTTCTAGAGCGGGAGGCTCGGGATAAGGTCGGGGAGGGTCTGTCAGCGACCACCCATTTGTGCCGTGCGTGACCGGTGAAGCAGCGTCGGCAGGCTTTGTGCTCCTCGGGACAACCATGATCTAGGAACCATGGCTCCCCAGGGTGAGGTCGTGGCGGATTACACTGTGCGGCCGCCCGGGCCCGCGGGCGTACCATGCCGCCTTGCGCCCGTGGTGCGCGACCTCCTTGCACGCAGCGACCGCGATGTCCTATGACGAAGCTCCATGGTTTTGCCCACGGCGTTCAGCGCATCGGAGGCATTGCCGGTGACGTGACAAGTTCTCATTTGTTAGTCTTTGGCGAATCAAGGAAAACCGTAGGCGTCGGAAGCGTGGTTTGATCAAGCGAAAAATAATTTCTGTCAAAAACCCCACCCGCAACCATGGCGTCGGACTCTGCGAGAGCCCGAGCACGCATATCGACCACCTCGATCTAGACACGTTCGAAAGCAACATTCTACGCACCCATGCACTTGGCGTTGAGCTCTCTAAACCAGCGGCTGAAGTGTGCGATCCAATGTAGGCGTCGAGGTCGGTCGGGAGGAGGCGATGGTCGGATTGATGCGAGCCCATTGATGATACCCTCGAGATGCTTTCGGTCGTCTCCCACAGGTAATAGGACCGTTACTCCCATGATGAACATAAGCGCAATAAGAGCGGTCGATCTTACCCGGGGTGGCGAAGGCAATTTGGCTGCGGCTGGTTCACCGATGGCTCCTCGCCCGTCGCTTACGCTGGTGCGCTTCGCCCTCGCCCGACCATTGGATCTTCCGTGGGAGCGGCTGAGACCTCGGCGACCACGAATCGCGATCTCTGCAAGCATGTCGAGGCGGAAGTTTTTTTCATGGCGGCCACGGCGGGAGGTTTTTGGTGGAAACTAGCTCGGGGCGGCTTATAGTATGTTTTTGTGCGGCGAAGACTTGGTGAGCAGCAATAATGCGGGTGCGAAGCCGGTGCGAGGGCGTGGGGCGGTGCACTCTGGCGGAGGTGTCGAGCCAAATGGATGAGAACGAACTATCGGTCGGTGGCGTCACGTAAGATAGAGCAGCGTCAAGGAAATGGGCAGGCGCCTTTTCTTGAGGATGAAACTATATCCAAAATCTTTGGCGCTCTAAGCTAAATGTTTTCAAACTATTACATATGTTTCTCCATGACAAGATGATGCCAAATCAAAACGTTTTATCTTTGCAAAGTTTCATGGATAATTGAGAACTACATTACAATCGTCTTGGGTGGTGGTTTTGTCTATCGAGGTCACTTGAAACATTTAAATTTCAATTTCCATTTTTTTGAAATTGAGACCTAGATTTTCCTTTACAAGGTAATGTCAAACCAAAAAGTTTTCAACTAGAGAGTTATTACGTTC
The DNA here is from genome assembly GCA_015847255.1 of Hyparrhenia diplandra. NCBI lineage: Eukaryota > Viridiplantae > Streptophyta > Magnoliopsida > Poales > Poaceae > Hyparrhenia > Hyparrhenia diplandra. Next base: position 5,645 of record JADLZK010003440.1, read on the forward strand.
AGGCGCAAGATCTACATTTTAATTTGGTTGTTTCCCTATCCGACATAGTGTTAGACATTGTTCACAAATCTTAGAGATGTCTCTCGTAGTTTCATATAAACTCTATGTGGATGTGTAAATCTTGTGAACAATGTTACCATGATGTCGTCAGGTGAAGATGACCGGTGTAAAAGGTGTGCATCATAAGAACTTGTACAACTTTTATATGTTCATGACTTCTTCTTGCTTTGAAATCATTAGATGCTCCAAAAATGTTGTTTGAAGTTGTAATTTTGAAATTCAAATTTCAAATGTTATCGATGAAACATGACAAATAGTAATAGAAGTAATAATAATACAATATTTCGATAGAGCATGATTTTAAAAAATAGAAAGAAAAACCATCAATTTTGGAGTTACTATGAGGGAGAAAGACTAGTTACAAGTTTTGACGAGAGATTAAAAAGGAAAATTAGAGTTCTCTTGAGCCACTACACACTACATTTTAAATAGCCGCTATAGCCTTTCGAGGTAGGGTGCGCTATTTCTGTTCATGTAAGTACAATTTAAGCCGCTCGCTATAGCTGTTTTAGATTAAAAACAGCTCCTTAGCCCGCTATTTAAAACTACAGCGTTCGATCGTGGAATTCCAAGCGGTTGCATTGGCCTTGGCGTTCGTCGTCAGGGAAGTGGGCGGCCGGGTAACTCACTATTTAAGCACACACTCGATCATGGCATTCATCCTTTCGGTCTCTAAGCCAACCACATTCTCTTTGCAATCATGGCGCCATGGGCTGCCTCGGGCTCGGGGATCCAACAAAAGCACCGGGGAGGAGATGGATGGAGGAGGGCAGGGCAGGATCCGGTGGTGGGCGCCGGCGGCCGACTACCGGGTCGACTCCGGCGATGACCGACTCCTCGTCACGCCCTCTCTAAAAGCGGGACCGCATGGAGGTTCAGTCTCCGGCTAGAAGCGGCGGCCGATGAGCTTCTTGTCGGCGGCGCTATCGGGGAGGTGTCGAGAGGGATTTCACCCTCGATCGTCTCGGCTTTGCCTTCATGAAATTTGAAGGGCTGTGGCGGGCGGCCATGGTCTTCTTCAAGGGTGGATCGACCTGCGGATGAAAAGATCAACCACTCGCCCCCAAGGTGGAAGAGTTGACCCGGGATCGTCCTCAAGGCCTTGGCCAGAAGGGCGACGCCGGCGAGGAGGGGGAGGAGGAGGAGGAGGGGCGGCGACAAGGACTAAGGCGGTGGCCTTTCCTCTTTTTTAATCATTTTTAATATATGTTCTATTTTTTTTTGTTTTGTATATATTAACAAAGTATATATTATATTAAATTTGATTTGAATCTTAACTTGTTCAATGTAAAATTTGTCAAAACAAACAATTAATTAATTGTCGGTTGTGCTTTGGAAAATACGATCGCCGTTGAGTGCGAGGAGGCGGCCATTGAAGCTTGCCGGCGATGCGCCCGATTACGTTTTTCGAGCAGCGTGTTTTAAGCGCCACATTATACCCCGCCCCCTCCCGTTATCCAACACTAACTTCTCTTTCGTGCCCCTCTCACGGGGAAGCGGACTTCGCCCACGATCGTCGACATGGCCGCCACGGGGAGGAGATGACGTTATTGGTGGGCGCCTCAGCGCCGCCCTCTCCAAGGTGAGCGGCCTGGCCGATGATGTTGGCTTTGCCAAAGGTGAATCTGCCCCTTGGGAGAGGGCCAACTTCACGCCCTCGGATCGAATCTCTGGCCCGATACCCTCCAGGGGATCTGCAGAATAGCCCCGGAAGGCGACCGGGAAGGAAAAGCGGCCGCCCCGGGGCCCGCCAAGCGGGCGGCCAAGAAGGCCAGAAGGCGGCCTAGGTTCTCTTCTTTTTTTATGTTAATTTATCATTTTTATGCGATTTGTGTGGATGTGTGTAAAAGATACAATGATACGTGTGGTTAATTTGCTAAGGAATCGGTTGTTGGTTAATCATTTGCATGGAAATCTCTTTATCTTTCGTTAATTTGGGTTATCTTTGTTTCCTTGTATCGGTTTAATTAATATGATGCGTGTCAATCTTATTCTATCATTTTGCGTTCTCTTGTTCCCTCATCTTAGAAACCGCGCCAGCGGTGAATCACCCCCTTCGAGGAGAAGTCCATCATGGCGGCGTACGGGGAGATGATGTCTCTAGCGGCGGGAGGGCGAACACCGTGATCCCGAACCTAAGCGTTCCTATCTATGCTGCTATCGGATGGCGGGTTTGAATGGGCTCGCCTACATGAGCTCAGCGCCGCGTTGGCGGGCGGGGGCGCCTTGGCCGGGCGGGGGCGACACTCTCCGGCGGCGAGGGCAGGCCGAGGTTACATGGGCCGGGATATGGAAGCATCGGGGAGTTCGGTGTAAGCGGTTTTCAAAACTTCGGTCGGCGGGGGCCGGGTCCTTGAGGGGTTGTTGCCGTCGTGGTGAGCAGCTAAGCTTCGAATCTTGGCGGCGGCCGGCGTGTGAACCGGGCGGACGGTAGCGTTCAAAGGTGACCACCACGGCGGCATAGGAATAGCGGCGCCTTCAAGCCCGGCGAGCCTCGAGGTGGCAAGGTAAGAAAAAGAAGGGAGAGAGTTCGGCCAGGGCGGCTAACTATAGCCATATGCCGGCGGGGGTGCTCGCGGCGGCCATGGGTACGCATGGCCGCAAAAATTAATGGTAGACAGCGAAGCGAAGTGAGCATTATAAACACGGATTATATTACAACTAATTAAAACATCTCGGTCTTCGTTCCATCGGATCTACGTTTCTTGAACATCTTTGCTAGGTAAGGATCGAACATCGCACACCATATATGCATCACCTACGGCCAGCGTGCACACTTCCAAAAGCTACCAAAGTTGTTATATCTAGCTAGGCGTCACACCTGCCCCGTGAGCAACTCCTGCATTGGAAGAGCAGTACACTCATGCCCACAAGCCATCAACGAAGAACAAAAAGTAGACTCGTCGGCGATCACGCACTACTGTTTGCGATACACTCCCCACGATTGCCTTCTGCGGCTCCGACTCCGACCATCGGCAATGTCTCCACGGCGACGCTGTGCATCGAAGATGCCCGTGTTAGCGAGCACCGGCGGTTGGGCGGCGAGGCAGCGGAGAAACCAAAACCCCGGATCACGGCACCACCATCAGCTCATTCGGCTCAACACGCTATTGCTTGTGCGAGAGGCGTGCCGCGATTCTTGGTGCCCCGCGTCATTTACCCCGTCTGCGCGTCGCCTTCGATCCCCGCAACACCTTTCGTGCGATTATGCGTCGTCATCGGCGCCGGTGTTCATCTGTAGGCTGGGCGTGTCTGCGTGCGGCGAGTTCATGCCCGCGCCGGCGGCATCGTAGCGGCATGTCGGCGAGGGCGCGGCCGATGCGCGGCCATCGGCGAAACAAAGCGATAGGCACGCTCACGAGCTTGCGCCTCGGGTTGCCGGCGATGGCGAGATTGGTGACAGTACGCCATTCCCTTTGATACGTTGGAAAACCCGCTCGGTGGGATGCTTTCCGTCCCACCATGGCGTCGCCGCACACGCCGCCATGCCGCTTATAGGTGCGGCGCGAATGGTGAGGTATTAGGTCATGGGATCCTCGCGCCTCCTTGGCGGCCAGCGGATGGCAACCAATGCAAGCATCTCCGTGAGCTTCGCTGCATGGTGGCGACGGGAGACGGCGGCCGGCGGTGGCGGTGGTGGTGCGTGGAAGGCGGCGGCGTGAAGCTAAGCTTATAAGCGGCGGCAGCTGGCGACAAGATAGATGGCGGGCGCGGAAGTGAGTTCATGCTCAATTGCGCGCGGTCGCGAGAGAGGTGGCGGCGGCGTCATAGAGTGGGCTTCGGCATAGGCGTCGGCTTTATTACTCGCGCATTTTTTAGTATCGCGTGTGCAGTAGACTAGTTTGCGAACCCGCGCGGTCGGCAAGCGTGGAGTACTCCCTCCGTCAACCAAAAAAAACGCCAATTCTTTGACCTTTCAAAATCTAATTTGACCATTAGTTTTATTTGAATAATGTATATAAATATTATCAATTTTGTTATGACTTATTAGATTATTAAAGATATTATAACAATAGCTAATTTATTTTGGAATTTACACAAATATGTTGAGCAAGGCGAATAGTCAAATTAGATTTTGAAAAGGTCAAAAAATTATGTTTTTTTGGTTGGACGGAAAATATCACTCACGCCATTACGCGGCATGGAGTGCATAGCGGATGGCATATTAACCACGGGTGGATCCACTCCCACTCAATTGACTTTTCACGGGTGCAAAATCTTGACACCAAGCATTACCTTGCGGCGTTGTGATATTCGCAAATACCACAATAATAACATTGCATCGGGCATTATTACATGTTTCTGACATACTCCCTACGTCCCTAAAATAGATGTCATTCTCGCTTCGAGAAGTCAACGTTTTTAAAGCTGCCGGCAATTATATATTAAAATATATAAATATTTATGCTAAGTAATTAGTATCATTGAAAAGATTTTTAAGTCTAGTTTTTTAATAAATTTATCACGGAGATATAAATGTTGCATGTATTTTCTACAAACCTAGTCAAAGTTGAGAAAGTTTAACCCGACACGCATCCCATAGCGACATCTAAAAAGGGGCGGAGGGAGTACATCAACACATCAATGATAACCTACGGACAGACGGAATAATAAACACGTTCGTCTTCCACATCAAGTCCTCGACATACTGCTCCAAGTTTTTCTTCTTGGTGTCACCACTTGGACCTTTGAAGCTTCTTCTTCATCGGCCACCGGCTCCTCTTTCCAATTCGAAGGGCGAACACCTATGATGCCAAGATCCTTCAAGACCTCCGTCTCGAGCTCAATTTGGGAGAAGGGGCGGAAGAGAGGCGAGAGATGGAATGAATCGCGAGAGGCAAAAGCGAGAATCTGAGAGGGAGAGCAAACGCGAGGTAGTAGATACTTACTCCCTCTGTCCTAAAAGACCCGTCACCGTGGGATCGTGCCATAAGTTTGACTCAATTTGTAGAAAATACGTGCAACATTTAAATTATCAAATAAATTTGTTAAAAACTAGACTTGAAGATCTTTTCGATGATGCTAATTACTTAGCACAAATGTTTTTATATTTTAATATATAATTGCGGCATTTATATCTCGCAAGTAAGCGGTGACAATCTTTTTAGGGGACGGAGGAGTATATATACATTATACATACATAGGGGCCAGTGCGCACTATGACTACGGCGGGGCGGCCCCACCACGCAGCGCCCATTTGCGGTGAAGTGGCTTATTCTCTTTCACGGGGAATACTATTCAATTAGCCAAAATCAGCCAAGCGGCTTATTATACGTTTTACTTGTGCCGCCCAATTTTTTAAAGCTACTATTTTTCTGCCCGAGCCTTTACAAAACTCAAAAAAATTTACCCGCCTCGTCCGCGGGCGGCGATTCATTTCGTCAGGGGTGTTTGGTTCCTAGCCACACTCCTCCCGCAGGCGACTCTAGGGTTTCCGGCCGCCTCATCGGCCCGGCCGGCGCATCCAGCGCCATTCAAGCCGGCGCCGCTTCCGCCCGGCGACCTCCTTCTCCGCGGCTTCTTCCTCCACCCCGCGGTAGGCCATTCTAGGGTTTCATATCTAGCCCATCAATCTTATGCGTACCAAGCTATTCTTGAACTTCTGATTTGTTAGATTCCACTATTCTGAACTACCTTTTTTTGTTTTTCAGTGATCATTGCCTCACGAAAACTGTTTCGCTTGTGTTTAATATATAGTATTGCATGCGTGAGAGAGAATAAAATTTGAAACAAGATGAAGCAAGCACAAAAGCGAACAGGTATAATATTCTTTGTGTTCTATGACGCGTAGTTCTTGTAGTCCTAATAATAGGCCTAATTGAATTTAAGCGTATAATATTAGCCTCACATGGATACTTCGGTGATTTCCATCAACGGTGGCATCAGCGCCATCACGGGTGTCGCTGAATTTTTCGGTCGCCCGCGAAGTGAGGAAAGGTGATAATTTGCCGCTTATTTTCTTCATAGATGAATACACAAGCTCGAGAACACTAAGCGCTGCTGCGTAAGTACTACTACTATCTTGTCTTACAAATTTTTTACGCTAAATGAGCTGTTGCTAAACTAAAGTTTGTTTGTATTCTTCTATTCTAAACTACTTCCTCCGTTTCAATTTGTAAGTCGCTTTGACTTTTCGGTACATCCATTTAGCTATGTATCTAGATACAATAATATGCACGGATACATAGCAAAATGGGCCGAACCAAAAAGTCAAAGCATGACAATTTGAAACGGAGGAGTCAATTTTTTTGTGATCATTGCCTCACGTGGATTGTGTAGTCAGTCCTCACAGTTGCCTATTGAGAATTGAGGGCGTATAATATTAGGGCCTTGCTAATTTCGGGTGATTTGAAATTTTTCAAAATTCGGCGACGTAGCTACTTGGTGATTTCCATTTTCGGGCATCAGCGCATCATCGGTGTCGCTGAATTTTTTTCATTCACCGGGTAGTGAGGAAGGTGTTAATTACTAGCTGCTTATTTTCTTCATAGATGAATACACAAGCATGAGAATGCGGCGCTAAATCGAGTACTACTACTATCTTGTGTCACAAAAATTTTCCTACTAAGCGAACTGTTGCTAAGCGCCTAAACTTCTGATTTGTTTATATTCCTCTATTCTGAACTACTTCGTTTGGTTTGTAAGTCACTTTGACTTTTTTGGTACATCCATTTAGCTATGTATCTAGATACAATAATATGCTGGATACATAGCAAAATGGGCCGAACAAAAAGTCAAAACTTCTAATTTGGAAACGGAGGGAGTCTAATTTTTGTGATACGTGCCTCGTGGATTGTGTAGTCCTCCGCATTTGCCTATTCTGAGAATTGAGGCTGTATAATATTAGGGCCTTGCTAATTTCGGGTGACTGAAATTTTTCAAATACATTCGGGCTCGAAGCTTTTTTGTTTTAGATAATGGATGAGAAAAACATCGGCCTCTACATCCGAGGATGTACGACCAATTATTACAAGTAGTGGATAAAAGGTAGAGCAAAACAAGTCTCTAAAGCAGATAAAGAGAACTAAAGCAAATGATAAATATGCTTCCACCCTCTATAGGGAAACTCTAAAGTAATCACTTCTAGTTTTACGCTAATTAGCGAGAGTGTGTTCTTGTCTTGTTCATCACTTTTTGCAACTTGGGCTCGATTAGTTTGACCAATAGGCTCATCGCGAAAATAACCAGCCGACAGCGAGAAAACTATCATTTTGTTAAAGATAATATCATTTCGATGACGGCCAAATGGCCCGACATATTCTTTGTGGCGCCAACCCAAATCAAGTTTCTAATCCTTTTGTTCTGATTAGTAAGCCATGTACCAAACATATGGCTTATGTAGATCTAAATTTGGTTTAGGCGATAGCATAAAAGATGATCCTCCATACCGTTTTTGAATACGGACAATCTTGGAAAAGATGTTAGATGGTCTCATTCATATTACAACCAACACATTTCGGCTTGCTTTGAATTTTTTTCCTAGTGAGGAAAGCCGATAATTCTGCTGCTTATTTTCTTCATAGATGAATACACAAGCATGAGAACAACGATTCGCTTTCTGTAAAGTACTACTATTATCTTGTGTTACAAAAATTTTCCCACCGAAGCGAGCTGTTGTTGCTAAACTACGGTTTGTTTATCTTCCTCTATTCTGAACTACTTCCTCTATTTTTAGTTTGTAATTAAGCTTTGACTTTTTTGGTACATCCATTTAGCTATGTATCTAGATACAATAATATGCACTGGATACATAGCAAAATGGGCCGAACAAAAAGTCAAAGCAAACGAAACGGAGGGAGTGCAATTTTGTGATCATTGCCTCGTGGATTGTGTAGTCCTCCGCAGGCTGCCTATTATAGAATTGAGCTGTATAATATTAGGGCCTAGCTAATTTCGGGTGACTGAAATTTTCAAATGCATTCGGTGGCGTAGCTACTTGATTGATTTCCGGGCATCAGCGCATCATCGATTGTCGCTTGAATTTTTCATTCGCCCGGGTAGTGAGGAAAGGTGTTAATTCGTAGCTTATTTTCTTCATAGATGAATACACAAGCTTGAGAACAGCGGCGCTTTGCTCTGTCGAGTACTACTACTATCTTGTCTTACAAAAATTTTCCTACTAAACGAGCTGTTGCTAAGCGCCTAACTACTGATTTGTTTATATTCCTCTATTCTGAACTACTTCTTCCGTTTTGGTTTGTAAGTCGCTTTGACTTTTTCGGTACATTCATTTAGCTATGTATCTAGATACAATAATATGCTGGATACATAGCAAAATGGACGAACCAAAAAGTCAAAGCGATTTAACAATTTGAAACGGAGGGAGTCTAATTTTTTGTGATCTGTGCCTCGTGGATTGTGTAGTCCTCAATTTGCCTATTCTGAGAATTGAAGCTGTATAATATTAGGACCTTGCTAATTTCGGTATTTGAAAAGTTTCAAATCTGTTCGAGCGACGTAGCTACTTCGGTGATTTCGGGCATCAACGCATCATCGGATCATTGAATTTTTCATTAGCGGTAGTGAGGAAATGTGTTAATTCGGCCGCTTATTTTCTTCATAGATGAATACACAAGCTTGAGAACACCGCATTTGCTCATTCGAAGTACTACTACTATCTTGTCTTACAAAAATTTTCCCACTAAACAAACTATTGCTAAACTACGGTTTGTTTATATTCCTCTATTCTGAACTACTTCCTCCATTTCGGTTTGTAAGTAAGCTTTGACTTTTTCGGTACATCCATTTAGCTATGTATCTAGATACAATAATATGCACGGATACATAGCAAAATGGGCCGAACCAAAAAGTCAAAGCATTTTTACAATTTGGAAACGGAGGGAGTGTAATTTTTTGTGATGCGTGCCTCGTGGATTGTGTAGTCCCTCCGCGGTTGCCTATTCTGTAATTGAATGAGCGTATAATATTAGGGCCTTGCTAATTTCGGTGTTGAAAGTTTCAAATCTGTTCGGGCGGCGTAGCTACTTCGATGATTTCCGGGCATCAACGCATCATCCGGTGTCGCAAATTTTTCATTCGCGGTAGTGAGGAAAGGTGTTAATTCTGCTGCTTATTTTCTTCATAGATGAATACACAAGCTTGAGAACACCGACGCTTCGTCGAGTACTACTACTATTTTGTCTTACAAAAATTTTTCCACTAAGCGAACTGTTGCTAAACTACGGTTTGTTTATATTCCTCTATTCTGAACTACTTCTTCCGTTTTAGTTTGTAAGTCGCTTTGACTTTTTTGGTACATCCATTTAGCTATGTATCTAGATACAATAATATGCACTGGATACATAGCAAAATGGGCCGAACCAAAAAGTCAAAGCGATTTTTAATTTAAACCGAGGGAGTGCAATTTTTTGTGATCTGTGCCTCTCGTGGATTGTGTAGTCCTCATAGACTTCCTATTATAGAATTGAACTGTATTATATTAGGGCCTTGCTAATTTCTAGGTATTTGAAATTTTCAAATCTGTTTTTAGGCTACGTAGCTCCTTCGGTGATTTCCGGGCATCAACTCATCATCGATGTCGCTGAATTTTTCATTCGCCCGGTGTAGTGAGGAAAGGTGTTAATTCTGGCCGCTTATTTTCTTCATAGATGAATACACAAGCTTGAGAACACCGAATGCTGTGAAAGTACTACTACTATCTTGTCTTACAAAAATTTTTCCACTAAGATAAACATTTGCTAAACTACGGTTTGTTTATATTCCTCTATTCTGAACTACTTCTTCCGTTTTTAGTTTTAAAATTAAACTTTGACTTTTTGGTACATCCATTTAGCTATGTATCTAGATACAATAATATGCCGGATACATAGCAAAATGGACGAACCAAAAAGTCAAAAATTTACAATTTGGAAACCGAGGGAGTGCAATTTTTGTGATCTCTGCCTCTGTGGATTGTGTAGTCCTCATAGACTTCCTATTATAGAATTGAGCTGTATAATATTAGGGCCTTGCTAATTTCGGATGACTGAAATTTTCAAATCTGTTAGGCGACGTAGCTCTTCCGGTGATTTCGGGCATCAACTCATCATCCGGTGTCGCCTGAATTTTTTTTATTCGCTAGGTAGTGAGGAAAGGTGTTAATTCTCACGCTTATTTTCTTCATAGATGAATACACAAGCATGAGAACAATGGCTTTCTGTCGAAAGTACTACTACTATCTTGTCTTACAAAAATTTTCCCTACTAAACTAGCTGTTGCTAAACTACGGTTTGTTTATATTCCTCTATTCTGAACTACTTCCTCCGCCCGGTTTGTAAGTCGCTTTGACTTTTTTTCGGTACATCCATTTAGCTATGTATCTAGATTCAATAATATGCACGGATACATAGCAAAATGGGCCGAACCAAAAAGTCAAAAGCTCAACAAATTTGGAACGGAGGGAAAATTTTTTTGTGATACGTGCCTCGTGGATTGTGTAGTCCTCATAGACTGCCTATTATAGAATTGAACTGTATAATATTAGGGCCTTGCTAATTTCTAGGTATTTGAAAGTTTCAAATCTGTTCGGGGGATGTAGCTTCTTCAGTGATTTCCAAGCATCAACGCATCATCGATTGTCGCGAAATTTTTCATTCGCTAGGTAGTGAGGAAAGGTGTTAATTTCACGCCGCTTATTTTCTTCATAGATGAATACACAAGCTTGAGGTTTCTTTGCCTTTCGAAGTACTACTACTATCTTGTCTTACAAAAATTTTTCCCACTAAACGGTACATTTGCTAAACTACGGTTTGTTTATATTCCTCTATTCTGAACTACTTCCTCCGTTTGGTTTGTAAAATGCTTTGACTTTTCGGTACATCCATTTAGCTATGTATCTAGATACAATAATATGCCTGGGTACATAGCAAAATGGATGAACAAAAAAAGTCAAAGCGAATAAAATTTTTCAACAATTTGGAACGGAGGGAGTGCAATTTTTTTGTGATCGTGCCTCGTGGATTGTGTAGTCCTCACAAAAAATTTTTCCGCTGGAACGCCTATTCTGAGAATTGAATCGTATAATATTAGGGCCTTGCTAATTTCGGTGACTGAAATTTTCAAATCTGTTCGAGGCGATGCAAAGCATCTTGATGATTTCCGGGCATCAACGCATCATCGGTGTCGCGAATTTTTCATTCGCGGTAGTGAGGAAAGGTGTTAATTTCGCATCGCTTATTTTCTTCATAGATGAATACACAAGCTTGAGAACACCGAGTGCTGCTGCCGTAAATTACTACTACTATCTTGTCTTACAAAAATTTTCCCACTAAATGAACTGTTGCTAAACTACAGTTTGTTTATATTCCTCTATTCTGAACTACTTCTTCCGTTTAGGTTTGTAAGTCGCTTTGACTTTTTTTGGTACATCCATTTAGCTATGTATCTAGATACAATAATATGCCTGGATACATAGCAAAATGGATGAACCAAAAAAGTCAAAGTTGCCTATTGGATTGTGTTTTGCAATTTGGAAACGGAGGGAGTGTAATTTTTGTGATCTTGCCTCTCGTGGATTGTGTATTCCTCACGGTCTATTGCCTATTACAAAATTGAATCAGTATAATATTAGGGTCTTGCTAATTTTAGGTGGTTGAAATTTTCAAATCTGTTCAAGCGACGAAGCTTTTTTTGTTTTAGATAATGGATGAGAAAAATATCCGGCCTCTACATCCGAGGATTACCACGACCCGATTATTACAAGTAGTGGATAAAAAGGTAGAGCAAAACAAGTCTCTAAAAGATGGATAAAAAGAGAACTAAAGAAAATGATAAATGTGCTTCCACCCTCTATAGGGAAACTCCAAAGTAATCACTTCTAGTTTTACGCTAATAAACGAGTGTGTTCTTGTCTTGTTCATCACGCTGCATTCCTGGGCTACTTCTTCCGCGACTAATAGGCTCAACGTTTTAACCTTCGACAACGAGAAAACTATCATTTTTTATAAAGATAATATACAATTTTATGACGGATACATAGCAAAATGGCCAAAAAAAATAGTTTGTGGACGCCAACCCAAATCAAGTTTGTAATCCTTTTATTACGATTAGTAAGCCATGTACCAAACATATGGCTTATGTAGATCTAGGCTGGTTTTAGGCGGTAGCATAAAAGATGATCCTCAATACAGTTTGTTTTTTTTGAATACGGACAATCTTGGAAAAGGTGTTGGATGGTCCCGTTCATATTACAACCAACACATTTACGGATCGCTTTCCGGTTTTTCCTAGTGAGGATTGTTAGATAATTCTGGCCGCTTATTTTCTTCATAGATGAATACACTTCATTAGAGTACTACTATTATCTTGTGTTACAAAAAACAAGAGAAATCATTTGCTAAACTACGATTTGTTTATCCACCCTCTATTCTGAACTACTTCCTCTAATTTAGTTTGTAAGTCGCTTTGACTTTTTGGTACATCCATTTAGCTATGTATCTAGATACAATAATATGCTGGATACATAGCAAAATGGGCCGAAAAAAAAAGTCAAAGCGAAAACTATCATTTTTAAACGGAGGGAGTGCAATTTTTTGTGATCAAATTGCCTCTATGGATTGTGTAGTCCTCCTTTTTTTTGGCTAGCCATGTACCAAAATATTGAGCGTATAATATTAGGGCCTTGCTAATTTAAAAAGATGATCCTCAATTTTTTCTATAGCGACGTAACTCCTTGTTGATTTCCGGGCATCAACTCATCATCCGATGTCGCCTCGCTTTTTTTATTTCCTGGGTAGTGAGGAAAGGTGTTAATTCTGCTGCTTATTTTCTTCATAGATGAATACACAAGCATGAGAACAATGACTGCTCTGTCGAGTACTACTACTATCTTGTCTTACAAAAATTTTCCACGAAGCGGCTGTTGCTAAACTACGGTTTGTTTATATTCCTCTATTCTGAACTACTTCCTCTAATTTAGTTTGTAAGTCGCTTTGACTTTTTTGGTACATCCATTTAGCTATGTATCTAGATACAATAATATGCCCGGATACATAGCAAAATGGGACGAACCAAAAAAGTCAAAGCGATTTTATAATTTGGAAACGGAGGGAGTGCAATTTTTGTGATCATTGCCTCTATGGATTGTGTAGTCCTCGCAGGTCGCTATTCTGTAATTGAATCAGTATAATATTAGGGCCTTGCTAATTTTCGGGTGACTGAAATTTTCAAATCTGTTCGGCGACGTAACTCCTTCAGTGATTTCCAGGCATCAACTCATCATCCGATGTCGCCTGAATTTTTTATTCGCCAGGTAGTGAGGAAAGGTGTTAATTCGGCCGCTTATTTTCTTCATAGATGAATACACAAGCATGAGAACAATGACCGCTTCTATCGCAGTACTACTACTATCTTGTCTTACAAAATTTCCCACCTAAACTAACATTTGCTAAACTACGGTTTGTTTATATTCCTCTATTCTGAACTACTTCCTCGTGCCTACGTGGATTGTGTAGTCCTCCTGCATCGTCTATTACGTAATTGAATCGTATAATATTAGGGCCTTGCTAATTTCGGGGTGGACCGAAAGTTTCAAACATTCAGCGACGTAGCTCCTTCCGGTGATTTCCGGGCATCAACGCATCATCGGTGTCGCGAATTTTTCATTCGCCGGTAGTGAGGAAAGGTGTTAATTCCGCCGCTTATTTTCTTCATAGATGAATACACAAGCTTGAGAACACCGGACGCTCTGTCGAAAGTACTACTACTATCTTGTCTTACAAAAATTTTCCCACTAAACGAACATTTGCTAAACTATAGTTTGTTTATATTCCTCTATTCTGAACTACTTCCTCCGTTTTGGTTTGTAAGTCGCTTTGACTTTTTCAAGGTATATCCATTTAGCTATGTATCTAGATACAATAATATGCCTGGATACATAGCAAAATAGACGAACAAAAAAAAAAGTCAAAGCGACTTACAATTTGGAAACGGAGGGAGTCAATTTTTTGTGATCTCGTGCCTCACGTGGATTGTGTAGTCCTCACGATTTGCCTATTCTGTAATTGAACTATATAATATTAGGGCCTTGCTAATTTCGTGTGACTGAAATTTTCAAATCTGTTCAGCGACGAAGCTTTTTTGTTTTTAGATAATGGATGAGAAAAACATCCGGCCTCTATATCCGAGGATGTACACGACCAATTATTACAAGTAGTGGATAAAAGGTAGAGCAAAATAAGTCTCTAAAACACATAAAAAGAACTAAAGCAAATGATAAATGTGCTTCCACCCTCTATAGGAAACTCCAAAGTAATCACTTCTAGTTTTTACGCTAATTAGCGAGAGTGTGTTCTTGTCTTGTTCATCACGGCGCATGGCGGGCTCGAGATCATGAGCCAATAGGCTCATCCGAAAATAACCTTCGACAACGAGAAAACTATCATTTTGTTAAAGATAATATCGTTTCGAAAATACCAAATGGCCCAAACATATAGGCTGTGACGCCAACCCAACCCAAATCAAGTTTCTAATCCTTTTTATTCTGATTAGTAAGCCATGTACCAAACATATGGCCTATATAGATCTAGGCGGTTTAGGCCGATAGTATAAAAGATGATCCTCCATACCGTTTTTTGAATACGGACAATCTAGGAAAAGGTGTTGGATGGTCTCATTCATATTACGACCAACATATTTACGGCTTCCTTTCGGTTTTTCGACATTTTATTTGTTTCTACGCCTCGGTGGTTTGTTTAGTCCTCATTAAAAATCCATATGTTTGAATTGAACTGTATAATTTTATCCTCACATGGATATTTTAGTTGTAGATCTTGAACTTGACACCCGAAAGTGTTACTATAATGTTGTTATCTCGTGTGATTTTGTCATAGGAAACCGCAACTACTGCTGCTTATTTTATTTATAGAGATGAATATACATGCTCAAGATAGAACAATGACTGTACCTTTTCCTGCCCCTAGAACTGCCGGTGAAGCTTTGTCGTGTGTCTTTTTTTGTTGACGGCGCTTCGAAAATGGTAAGTTGTAGCTATGTGATATACAAACCCTACTTATTGTTAGCTTTTTGCTTAGTGCTAGCTGTTGACTTCTCTATGTAACCTAAATGTGTCTGATGTAGGTGTCTGATGGCACATTTACAACATCATCTCGCAACGAAACAACTTATTCTCTAGAGGATGGCCGGAGAGCTACATATGAAGAGACGAGAGCAAGAGATAGATGATGGTACCACAGGGGGCAAGAGAGAGATGATGGTACCACGGGGCGTTCGGGATTTTTTCTTTGGAGAGGGGCAGCCATCGACTTTCGGTCTTAAAGCGGAGGGTCGGGACACACACAAGGTGGCCAGAAGGCAAGATAGTTGTCACGGTGCTCAAGCCGAACGGGTTTCCCACTGAGAAGGTGGCCATGCTAAGAATGAAGAGACTTGCAGGTCTGATTGCTAGAGAAAGGGTCCCCTTGCTCACAGATTGATCTCTTCCTTAAGCAACTTTGCAACAAAGGAATTCTTATTTGAGGACTGTGTCCAGAATTCATTAGAGTTTGTAGGCAACTTAAGGCCCATAGCATGTAAGAAGCTATGGCAGTCAGTAGGCAAAAGTTTTAGGACCTTCAAAAGCAATCTAGTGCGGAATTACGTCATGAAGGGGTTGGATGCCACGGTGAAGCACCCATACATCACCAAGGGACGATTGGTGACTTTTGTTGAAGCTTTAAGAGCAAGCAAAGAGGCACCGGCAACAAGTGAGAAATACAAGCGACTTAGGGAGAAGAACAAGCATGACCCTTTGCACGGGGATAGGAGGTTACGAGGCAAAGTTTGAAGTGTGGGAGAAGGAGGACACTTACTTACTCCACAATAGCATCAAGAATCCTTGGCATGAATTTCGGTGAACCGCGCTTCGGCATTTTTTTGCGTGCACGGTGCGGTCTGGCCGTGTCGGGTAATAAGGCCGCAATTGTTTGGTCGGTGAAGAGTCTCGGTCTTTATCCGAGAAGGTTTTAGAGAAGACCGCCCGTGCTTCTTCGAGGGCACTAGTGTAAGGGAAAGAGATATGCTCACAGAGGTCTGGGCACCCCGGAGCGCAGGCGAGGGCGTGTGCGTGGTATGTCTAGTATGGCTGGTTGGAAGTTTTGGCCGGCTTGCGCCGACATGTATGCAAGAGGAAGTCCCGTGTGCGTTGGCGAAGCATATAGAGAAGAGTTTGGACCTCAACTAGATGAGCTCCACAGCTAAGGTGGCGGCGTTGGAATCGAGGAGGACATGGTTCATGCACGCCAACACCCCTAGCCGTGTAGGTGGTGTGAAGAGCGACTCCGTGCGAGAAGCCGATTCGGCGGATGCTGCGATTGAGATACTTTCCACGTCGGCACCATGTACCCTTGCGGTGAAGACTCGAGGTTATCCGGTTGAGGTAGCAAGGGGAATGGTATACCCGAATCAACTACATCTTAAAGGTCAACCAATCTTTGGAAGGACATTCTATTGTTTCTATTGATCATGTAACTCCCGGTTTTGAGGCTACACTCTTTGGATCCGCCCGATAGGCGAGATTAAGGCTCTTGGGACAAGGCTATGTGTAAGATGATCCAGTGGAGCGAGCTTTGTCTTCTTGTAGCATTCCTAAAGCTCTCTTCTTTTACCGCCCCAAAACCTCCCGTGCCTACTTACGCCGCCTCAATGAAAGTCAATTTAAAGGACTGTATGACACACGCGGCTTAAATGGGAATGACAACAATGATCGAGTCCTTCTCGGCCGCTGCAATGGATGGGAATGCGCAACTTCGCTCGCATGCCAATGACGGTCGAGAGTGCCTTGCGAGTGCATCGGCTAACGATGTGGAAACCGGCTCCTCTCAAGGCAAGGATGACCAGAGTGCCTCGCAGCTGGGGGGGGCCGAGAATGCGGGAGTGGCTCGCATGACAAGAATGTCCATAGTGCCTCTCGAGTGCGGTGGCCGAGAATCAAGCGTGGCTCAACAAAGCCAGGACGGCAAGGTCCAAACAAGCATGTTTCAGGCAAGGTCCAAACAAGAATGTACAGTAAGTAGTGCTTCACTTGGAGTTACGCACTCGTGACGTGTTTCCATTCAAAGTGAATAACCACTTGTGTTTCATATGTTTTGCTTTGCCGCCGCAAACCGATGAAAAGACATGTGGGTACACGCCCACCACTTTCTGGCTGCGATGAAACAAGTTCATCCGGACTGTCATGAGGTAACTTCGAAGTGCGGCTCCATCATGTGCCTACCTTTGTTTGGCAATAAAGACCATGTGTACAACAAACACTTATGCCTACCTTTCTTTGTATTAGGATTTCGATTTGTCCGGAAATTCGATTAATTTGGAGGATATTAGAGAGGAGATCGCCAAGTTTGTTATGGAAGAGATCATCGCCCTCGAAGGCAGTATTCGTTTCATGAACCGTGAGTTCCTTACATTTCCCTTGCCGCATGACGATTAGGTGGATACATGCATTTGAACTGTGTTATTTGTGTTGTGAACAATCGCGTGGCGTGCCCCTGAACAAGCGGCTATAATACGTGTGAAGAACATTCGAGATACACACGAATTTTGAGAGATACACATGAATTTTAAGAAATACAAATGAATTTTCCATCTTTGCAGCGTCCCGCCATTTGTTTGTGATCGGACTGTGTATATGTATTATATACGTATTAATAGTACCAATACCAGTGTATATGTATTATCTGAGACGTCTCGGTTTTCTAGAGGCGTCTCTAGTCTCGCACAAAGATGGACCCATCTTAACCATGCGTAATAACTAAATAAGTACGAGACCACAACGGCTAACGCGCGTGCGGGGTTTGAATAGTTTCGCCGCGTGAATCCGTCTACGTAATATCTAAATAATTAACGACGGGTGTTTCCGATCGTCTGTGAACCACCATCCTGTAGTCCGGCGTCGGTTTACGTCGAAAGCACCGTAAACGCGTCTGAAATAGAAACCTCGGCGCATTGCATGAAAGAGACACGATCCGTAATTTCGGTAGCTACGGTCGAGCATCCGCTACAAGCGTCCCGAAAAATGAGGAACGATTTGATCCGAAAGAAAACCACCGCGTCTGTAAACTAAGTTTAAAGCTACGGGCGTGGCGGACAAAACGAACATCGCAAAAGGGTTGAGGAACTACGGACATGTAATCGCACACACGCGTGCCTGTAAATGCAGCGGAAAAACCCACGGACCGGGTTTGGGTATATGCGTAACTCCGCCCGTATTACGGTCGGTTATCGTCCGCCGCGGTGCGTATATTACTAATGCTTTACTGAGACGTTTCGCGCCAAGCGTGCGTGCTGGTTACCCGATTACGGGCGCGTGGCGCGGCAGCGTCGGCGTCTTGGCGTCATTATTCTGACGCGATTTTGTAAAATGGGTGCGTGCGGTCGAAAAGCTTCTACATTCGTATCGCGCTACCGGGCGTCACTACTTTTTGGACGGCGGTCGATTCTGTGCGATGCCGCGGGTGCGTGAGGTTTCCGAGGTACAGTCGCATCTTAGACAGGCGTGCAGCCGAAGATTGTAGACCACGGTCGAGCAAAACCCGGGACACGAGGGCGTTCCACGGCGGCGTGCGTAACAAGGGCTCACTACGGGACGGGAAGTTTAAGACGCCGCGAAATCCGTCGTATTAAAGCTTTATTTGGGGGCGCTTTGCTACGGACAGTGTCGTAAAAGTCAGACATTTAGAGACCCTAATGGGCAGACGCGCGCGTGCGCGACTGTAGAAGGCCTCAACGCACGACTGTAGAGGCCTTTTTTTACATAGTGTATCCTTGGTTGAGTTGGTCTTTCCTCTTCCATGTGCCGATCACCCTTGAGTTCATCCTTGAGCAAGTGCTTTCGTTTGTAGACTTTGTTTGTGGCACTTGTTGGTACTTCTTAACATCTGTTGGGTGATTGCTCAGCACAACACTTTATTGATGATGAAATGGTTTACAAAGTGGCCATTCAACATGGCGACTACAAAGGATGTCAGGGGGTATTTATAGTCCCCCCTGTCTTCGTAGTTACAAGAACACCAAGAATTATGAAATGATTCTCTACAAAATACTTTCTCCAGCGAAGATGCATTCTTCATCTTCGCGATTCTTCTAAGGTAAACTTCTATCTTCGCAATGCTTGTCGTTCCTTTGAAGATAATATTCTAACTCCGCAGCGAAGCCGCTGCGGTCATCTTCGCTTGGATCTCTGACTTCAGTCTTCCTATTTCATTTTTGTTGCTCTTCTGCGAAGCCAATGTCTCGCGAAGCCTTCTTCGTTATCAAACTTCGCTGATACTTTATTGTCTTGTATACCCGGCAATCTTCAAAGCTTGGGGCGAAAGTTTAATAGAAACCAAAGTTAGAACCCAACAGCAGCCCCTCGTGGGCGAAGGCCGACTTCAAAGGCATGAAACCCACGAATCATAAGTTTTTCTGAAAACTTTGTTTCGATCCAAAACGTCGCCCCAAACTTTGAAGTTGGGCTTTAATTCTGATTTCGTAGATACCTTTCTTTGTTTTTTTTTTTTAACGGCAAGTTTGACCGTTTGACCAAAGGGGTCTATAAATAGCGAAGGACCCCCCGTTTTCTTCATCTTTTCGAAGAGGGGCCACCTTTTGAAAAAAAAAAATCAGCGGACGCGAAGTCAATTTTCTTTTGCGAAGACGAGTTCTAGCGAAGTCTTTTAGTTCCCCTTTCGGTATAATTTCCTTCCAAAGTTCATTTTATTAATTTTTTTCTTTGTTTCTATGATTCTAAGTGTTGTTTTTTTCTTTATTTTAGAATGGCCGATACTCGATGATATTTTGCCCGGCTCCCAAGAGCAAGAGGTTGATGAAGAACTGAATTCTCAAAGATGAAAATTCAGAGGAAGGACTTTCGGATGTTTACGCTTCGTAATCTGAATTGCTTCCCATGATAGGAAATCTTTGGTTTTTGGTCGTAGCAAAATGACTATCAAGATTTTCAAAAGATGGTAAAAGATGGTGTTTTGAGGGCGGATCGGTTCAGGCCGCCGGAGCCCTGATGAAAAAACCCCGCCTAAGCCGGATGAATGTGTTGTTTTTAAGGATCTGTTTACTGCTGGTCTTCGCATGCCTCCCCAAAACTTTCTTGAAGAAGTTTTCAAGAAGTACAATATTGAAATGCATCACTTGACTCCCAATGCTATCGTGAAATTGTCAGTTTTTATTTGGGCAGTGCGAAGTCAACATGTCAATCCAGATATAGATGCCTTTTGCTCTTTACATGAGTTGCATACTCAATTTCGTAGCAAGACAATCGAACAACGCAAGGTGCAATTATATTTTGGATGCTGTAGCTTCAAGACAGCCCGGGGTCAGAAGCAAATTTCCCCCGCATTGAAGAATAAGTGGAGTGATGGGTGATATGACTATTGGTTTTATCACAAGGTTCCATTGGTGGAAGAGAAGCTTGGGAAGAAAGGGGTAGTCAAAAGTTACCCTTTGGCTTCGCGCATGCATAAAGAAAAGTTTGAATGCAAGCCTGGTTTCACCAAGTCTCAGAATTACTCTGAATGTTTGAAAGCTTTTAAAAGGGTTGTTTCTCAGCAGTCTACCCGTGACTTAGTTAAAGAGTATGTTGCTGCTGGTATCTGGCCACTTCGCCTTGGGTGGGATTTTCTTCGTTATCATAAGAAGAAAATTAGGGATAAAGACTACCTTTTTCCGGATAGAGACACTGTGATGCCTTTGAGGTATAAGACTGAAGAAGGGTTTGTTGCTGCAGTTGAAAAGAAGGCTGTTGATTTGCTTGGCGAATACCTCCATACAGAAAGGAGGTTGATGGATGAGATAATTGGCAAGGATTATGTTAGGTTGAACCGGATTTTTGATTTGGCCAATATCACTTACAAAGTTCGTCCTCCTCCTGCCTATGCTCGTGTGAGGGGGAAAGAAGGATGATGTAATAGACCAGAAAAGAAAGAGGAGTGATATGTCGAAGCCGTCTTCTTCAGCGAAGACGCCGGTGCAAAAGCTGGTACTGACAAGCCTCGGAAGAAGAAGGCCAAGAAGGTGGTGGCAGCTTTGCTTGATAACTTAGACTTATCTGACAGCGAAGTTGACGGTTCCAATCTTGGAACTTCTGCTGAAGATTTGGAGGTGAGGCAGATTTGCAAAACTTTTGCTCCTACTGGGTTAACACCAGCTTTGCTTACTCCTCTTGCGGAGTACTTATAGAGTTTTGGGTCTTCGCAGAACTTGGTTGCCTCGGGCAATTTTGGCGAAGATGCTGCTGCTGATGCATCTATGATGGAAGCTTCGCCTACTGGTACTACATCCCCTTCTTCACCTAGAATTAGGGATCCTACTCCTGATTTTCTAGCGAAGTTGGATGCGTCAACTTCTGCTTTATGTGATGATCATGGTTGCCTTGAGTTAGCTAATTTAGCAAAAAATATTCACATGAGTCACTTGTTAGTGAATCCAGAAAATCCTTCGTCAGTTCCTATAACAGAAGTTCCTGCAAGACTTGAGGAAGGCGATGCCGCAAATGCGAAGTTGTCTTCGAAGCCATTACGTAACCCGCTAAGGTTTCTGAGGTTGTTGTTGAGAAGCCGGCTGAAGTGTCGGGCGAAGCTAATATTGGTATGTATTTTTGTTTTATGATCTGTTGTTGTTTCTTGAAAGTTTTCTTATTTTCCCTGCTTGTTTTCTCCTCTTTTTTTTTTTTTGTAGAGAAATCTTTAAAAGAAAGAGCTCATGAGGCCGTTGAGGTTGTAAAAGAAAAACTTCAGAAGAGAGGAACGAGGACTGCTAATTTTTCTTTTGATGACTTCGACGACATTGTTGATGAGGAAGCTGAGGCAGATCAACGAAGCCACTTATCGGAGTCTCTGGTCAATGTTGAGGCTCAAGAAAAGGTTCCTTGCCCATTAAAAGAGGGTGAAAAAATTTTGAGTGTTCTTAACTTGACTGTTTTTCTGATTCCTTGAGATGAAATGTTTTGACTCTTTTTTATTTTTCAGCTCAATTCTTTCCTGATGCTTCGACCTCATCTAAGGAGAAGACTATTAATGTTGGAATTATGAGGGATGTTGCTGGCGAACAGTTGACTCCGCAAGTGGATGTTGGGACTCAAGAAATTTCTTCCGGAGATATTTCAAAGTCTTTGGAAAATACCTTAAAGTTTTGTCTGAAAGCGGAGTCAACTTGGACTCTTATAAGTTTGTTGGTGTAGGAATAGACAAGCTTCGGGTGCTCCCGAAGAAACCTGAGAAATAGTTGTCAAAGTGCATCGATGATGCCTTCTCTGTTCCTGATGCTGAGGGAGAATTGGCGAGGATGAACCCTCTAGAGTTAGCTGATGCTGGTATTAACTTAATGTATAAGGTATGTCACTCTTTTTTTCTTATTATATTTTTTGTGCGAAGTTGTTTGTTTATAATATGTTTCTAAACTGATTTGTTTTGTATGTATAGGGTGTTCTTGTCAATCGTGGACTCAGGAAATCTCTTGAGGATAGTGCAACCGCCTTTGCTGTTCGTGAAAAATCTCTTTTGAGTGAGATCGAGTCGCTGAAGGCTCAACTTGCTGAAAAAGAGTTGGAGAGAGGCAAAGCCGTTGATGATTGGCATAATCTTGACAGATTGTACCATGGAGCTTCGGACACTATCAAGGAAAGAGAAGATGAGCTTGCTGTTGCGAAGTCTACCATCGATACTCTTAGAAGAGAAAAAGCATCTTTGGAGAAAAAGAAAACTGAAACTGATGAACTTTTGAAGCGAAGGTTTGACAGGACCTGGGAATTGTGCAAACAGGCTTATGAGAAGTGGGGGGCTATGCCTGAGGATCCTTGTTGGGATCTTGGAGAATATGACCCATTTTTTAGTTGGCTTTGTAGGCAGTATGAAGATCTTGGAGTTATGGTTCAGGCCGCCTCAGATACCAGTGTTATGTACTCTACCCGCGCGCTTCTTCATCTCATGAAAGAGGCTAAAGATCCTTTGTATGATACCTTCGCTACAGAGTCTTTCAAATTTCCCGGAGATGCTGTTAGCAAGATCTCTCCACGCACGCACTTGCTGTGCAAGAAGTTTTTTGAACAATATTGGTGCAACTGTGGACGAGAGCATTGCCTAGAGAAAGTGAAGGAGAAGCTGAGAAGGGTACTATGATTTTCTTTTGTTTTTATTAAATTTTGTTTTCTTTTTCATCTTCTTCTTTTTCTTGTTTTTCTAACTTTGTTTTTAACAGATTGAACTTGACATCTTACAGAGGAAGAGAATTTGAAAAAGCTGAAAGAAGAAGAAGAGAGGAAGGCTCGCGAAGTTGAGGAGATGGAGAAGAACAATGTTAGTGAGCGAAGGGGCTAGCTGCTCTATTGATTAGTTTTTATTTTGAGTGTTTTGTGAGGAGAAAGAAAACTTGTTTAGCAAGGAGTGTTGTATATTCGTTAAGTTAACAATTTATCTGGTCTTGTTTAGGCTTATGATTTGTGCACATGTGAAGTTATTATTTTTTTGAGAAGCTATATTGTGTTTGTGATTTTCGTGCCGAATTTTGACTTTGGAATATCGCGCAGGGTTTCTCAAGCGAAGCTGCGCAAGATATCGTTGGTGTTTTGCCTCTTATGATTGCGAAGGATAATTTTATTTTTGAAACTTCAGAATTTTTGGAGGCTTCTGGTAGTGTTGATATTGGAGGTTTTGTGGATAAATGCCTTGGGAAGTCCAAAGCGAAGGACTCTTATAGGATGCCTAGGGTTGTTGATTTTAGTACTATCGGACGGGTAACATTTGTGTCGCCCAAGTTTTTATTTTTGTCATATCCTTGCTTTTTCTTGGTTCTTAAAATATTCTTTTGTTTCAGTCTTCGTGCTCAAGCGCATCCCCAAGCTTTATTTTTGGGGATGGTTTCCAAGATCTGGCGGACAAAATAATAAACGAAGTTGTTGAGGATATCTTGAGTGAAGCAAAGAACTAGTGTTGCTTCAAGATTTTTGAGTGTTTAAACTTTGTATATTCATTTGTATGTAAACTTGAATAAGTATTTTGTATAATGTTGTGAGCTGAAATAAATGTTTTGTATGATGCGTTACCATCTTTTTATGAAGTACAAGCCATGATTTCGATTTGAGGCCAAGCATTTTCCTTAGAGAATTTTGAAAACGTCGCCCTCTTCTTTTTTGCGAAGTAGGAGCGAAGACTTCGATTAGAAGCCAAAAATTCTCCTTAGAGAAATTTGAAAACGTCGCCCTCTTCTTTTTTGCGAAGTAGGAGCGAAGACTTCGATTAGAAGCCAAAAATTCTCTTTAGAGAAGTTTGAAAACGTCGCCCTCTTCTTTTTTTGAAGTAGGGAGTTTTAAGGCTTCGATTAGAAGCCAAAAAATTCTCCTTAGAGAAATTTGAAAAAACGCCGCCCTCTTCTTTTTTTGCGGAAGTAGGAGCGAAGACTTTGATTAGAAGCCAAAAAATTCTCCTTAGAGAAATTTGAAAACGTCGCCCTCTTCTTTTTTTGCGAAGTAGGAGCGAAGACTTCGATTAGAAGCCAAAAATTCTCCTTAGAGAAATTTGTAGGTAATTATTTTAGTTTTGTACTTAAATTATACCTACTTGTTAATTTTTCATAAAACTTTTTAGCCGATGCTAAAGCATTTTGCTTTTCGGCTTTGTAGTAAATGGAAGAATAGTAAAAATGCACAAGTTGGGGAATACTACTTTCTCATTTATACTTGATATGAGAATTTACAATAGAGTTCCGCCTCGTTAAAAACCACTCACCCGCGAAGGGCTTCCCCGAAAGTGGAAAAAAAGAGTGCAGCTCTTGATTGAAAAAGATAAAATGCTTCTAAGGAATTGAAACTAACTTGCTTATCTACAAAAACTTGGAAAAAGGGAAATTCTAGGGATAGTACTTGCGAAGATCCCTAATGTTCCATGTGTGGCTTAATTCTTCTCCCTTGAGGTTCTCCAAGTGGTAAGAGCCTTCCCCTCGTTTGATTTTGTTATTATGAATGGTCCTTCCCATTTTTGCTGGAACTTTCCCACAGTGTCTTCGTTTCTTTTCCTCTTGAGTAAAGTAAGTCTCCTAGTTGTAGTTCTCTTTTCACCACTTTCTTGTTGTACCATTTGCTTGTTTCTTCTTGGTATTTTTCGAGATTCATCACAAATTTTGGTTTCTTTCTTCTTCGAGCAAGTCTTTGCTTGTCTTTTGATCTTCTTCGCTTGTTATTTCGACATTTGTCCTTGGACCTTCGAATTGTATTTCTTCCCGAGTCATTGCTTCGTCTCCATATAATAGCTTGAAAGGTGTAAACTTTGTTGACCTTGAAGTGGTTGTGTTGTGATTCCAAACAATTCTTGGTAATTCTTCGACCCACTTTCCCTTTGGCGGTCCTACTAGGTTTTTGAAATTCCCACACATATTATGCCATTTGCTCTTTCGACGGCACAATTTGATTGAGGATATCTTCTTGATGCGAAGCAAAGTTGAATTCCCAGACTTTCACAATAGCTTCGAAGTCTTCGCTATCGAATTGAGTTCCATTATCGAGGGTTATGTGTCTTGGGACTCGAATCGCAAATTATATTTTGCCAAAGAAACTTCTTCATTGTTGTTGATGACATGTTTGTGATTGGCTTTGCTTCTATCCACTTTGTGAAATACTCAACTGCAACAACCGCATATTGATGATTGCCTTGAGTGGGGGTAATTTTCCAATTATGTCTATTCCCCATCTTGCAAGTGGCCAAGTTGGTTCAATGTCTTTGAATTGGATTATTTGGGGCATTTGACTTGCTTGCTGAAATTTGACAATTGTGGCAGGTTTTCACCATTTCCTTACTATCTTTTTTGAGCTGTTGGCCAATAGAATCCTTGTCTCGAACGCTTTTCTGCTATGGCTCTTGGGCCCGAATGATTTCCACATGTTCCACTATGTATTTCTTTTATCAATTTTTTGCCTTCTTCGCTTGAAATGCACTTGAGTAGTGGTTCACAAATGCCATGCTTGAAAAGTTGATTATTGATTAGCTTGTAATTTCTTGTTTTGTGCTTCATTCTTATTTCTTCGACTTCGCTTTCGGTTCATAGAATCCCCTTAAAAATGCTATTATTTCGATCTCCAATCTTCGCTTTCGATGATATGGATGTATTTTGGTTCTTCAATCTTTGCCTTTATCGAAGATTCGAGAGTACTTGATAAAAACACATCCGTGGCAATTTTACTTTTTGAGCTGCCGCTTTTGCAATTTCATCCGCTTCTTCATTGTTTGTTCTTGAAATGCTTCATCCGTGAATCCTTCGAAGTGTTTTTCTTGATCCCCGATGCTTTGCAAATATTTTGCTAGTTCAGGATCTTTTGCCTTGTAATTTTTCTCAACGTGGCCTGCCACAACTTGTGAATCAGTTTTGATCAGATTTTTTGTATTCCCATCGCTCTTGCTTTGCGAAGCCCCAAAGAATCTTGCTTCATACTCCGCGATGTTGTTTGTACATCGAAATTCTAATCTTGTCGCATATTTCATCTTGACACCCGGATGGCGAAGTGATTATTGCTTTGCCACACCCGCCCCTGCGAGCCCCATGCCCCATCACAATTCATTGTCCATTCTTGGCAAGACAAAGTCCATTCTTGATGTTCTTTTTGGTCTTCGTGACTTGTTGCTGGTGTCCAATCGAGATAAAATCTGCCAAGACTTGAGACTTTATTGTTGTTCTCTTTTCAAACACGATGAAGTATTGTGAGAAGGGATTCTTCGAGACATTACGGTGAGGGTGAAGGATAGCTACGTCCCCACGGACTTCATCGTCGTCGACATGGGAGAAGAAGATCACGTAGCATTGTTATTGGGGAGACCGTTCCTCAACACAACAAACGCTACTATCCATGTTGGCAAGGGAAGGGTTGACTTCGAATTCAGGGACAGGTGGTCCAATGCCTATTCAATGGATACAATCGGAAGAAATCCCGAGAAGAAGAAAAAAGGTTGAACCCCAAGCAAAGACAACAGTCAAGGCAAAAGGACCCTAGGACAGACGACGGACAAAACCAAAGAGGAAGTTGTACTGTTCTCCCGCCAAGAAGGAGGAAGAACGTACCGTACCCAACCCCGAAAAGATTAAAGAAGAAATAAAGTCGCCAACACCTACCACATCACCATCCAAAAAATACGAAGAAGGCATGGCGTGTGAAGCAGGCCTAAAGGTAAGCTTCACTAAAGGTAAGAAATAAATATTTTCCTTCTATAAATTTATTTTTCCTCATATTAAATTTTTAACCCCTTTAATTAATTAGTTTCCTTTTTATTACCATATTCTTTAATGTTAAAAAGAATTCCTCTTCATATTTTAATCCCATTGCCATATTTCCCATGTCAATTAAAATATAAAAAAATAAAATATATATATTGATAAGATTTTATAAATAATGCCATACTCTGAATAAAACTTTTATTCCAAAAAATTTTAAAACATTTATAAAATGAAAAAAAAAAAACAAAGTTTCGGGTCGAACCCGACCGTTGCGGAACCCGACCGTTGCACCATCGCACTGCTTGGTCGAACCGACCGTCTGAACACACACCGCCAAAGCGGGCGACGGGGGGCCGGCCGCCCCAGCGGCGCCCCTCGTCCGCGGGCCAAACGGTCACGAGCACTAGCCGTTGCCCTCGTCCCGAAAGTGTCGGGGTGCATCGGGCTATAAATACGCGAGGTGGCCGGGAGAGCTCTCCACCCCTCTCATCCTCACTCCCTCACTCTCTCATTTTGCTACTTGCTCACTTCTTGCACTCCACAAAGCATTCCCAAGCTCTAGTGCAAGAACACCAAAGACACACTCTCTCACAAGCTCTCTCTCCCAAGTCTCTCAAGAGTAAGCACTTGTTTCCATTCCGTTCGCTTTTTGTTCGCTAACATGCTCGGGAAAGCGGCAAGTTTATTCAAGAAGGGGCGTGAGAAGAAGCACGAGGCTCTCCCAAGGAAGTTCGCACACACGTCGACAACAACGAAGCATACGAAGAAGATGCACCCTCGCAAGAGCAAGAGCAAGAACAAGCACCCACGGGGATGACGATCGAGGAAGCCGATGCACCGCACCTCGACCTGGAAGGAGAATGGGAGATACAAGCCTACAACATCCTCAAGAACCGAGACTTCGCTCCCGCTCCTCGCTTCCCCAACGACATCCTCGAAAAACTAGGTATGGATATCGAATTCCCCATCATTTGGAAAACGTCGGATGGTTAGGGATTGCTCCCCGGATGAGCCGGGCTCTCGCCTCCCTCACCATCCAATTTCTAGGATCTTTGGAAGTTCATGATCAAGGTGTTAGTTTCTGACTTTTTAGTAAATACTACTATTACACTTGGCAAGAGGGCGGCTAGGCACATAGGCTTTGATGCTAAGAAATGTTGCACAAACTTATTTGTTGTTTTTACCAGATTTTAATCGTCTTTGCCTTTTTCATTGAAATCTCCACCATAGTTCCTACAGATCCAGGTTTTCGTCCTTCTAATGCCAACATACATCATCCAACATTGAAATTTATGCAAAAATGGATTGCCATAACTTTGTTTCCTAGGCATGAATTTCACCATCTTTTAGATGTTGAGATGCAATGCCTCTATGCCATAGTTCACAAGAGAAAGATTGCTCCTGTAAAAGAAATCATAAAATGCATGCTTAGCAATTTTAAACAATCCACACCTGTTTATTGTACCTCTCTTGGGACAAGGATTGCTAGTAACATTGGTGCATTGGATTGGATGGCGAGAATGTCACATACCTAGATACCCCACCTCTAGAAATTTCAATATCGCACCTGATACAAGGGCACATAATAAAATTTGATGAGAATGACCATGAAAAGATTATTTATTATTTTTCGGGATATATAAATGAGATTCCGCTCCCTAACCCAGAACTCTCATTATATAAATCCCCATCACTCACCTTCGCTCTAGTTGAGTTAGACGAAGCACGCAGGAGTTCTGTTTCTCGCAGGTCATCACGAAGGAGAGCTACGGGCGAGGCTAG
Organism: Hyparrhenia diplandra; assembly: GCA_015847255.1. Classification (NCBI taxonomy): domain Eukaryota; kingdom Viridiplantae; phylum Streptophyta; class Magnoliopsida; order Poales; family Poaceae; genus Hyparrhenia; species Hyparrhenia diplandra. The sequence continues at coordinate 34,667 of JADLZK010003440.1, forward strand.
TGGTTCACAGATGCCACAGCCTACACCCGTACCAGTGCCCACGCCCGGGTTCTTTTGGTAGGCGGAGCTTCAAGGAGGGCTTGTCTCCTTGGAAGGATCTTTTGGTAATTTTACTATGAAGTTCTTTCCTTTATTCAAGTCCTATTATTTATATCGCAATGCATATGAACTAGAGTATAGTTATCCTCATGTTATATTCATATTGTGCCAACTAGAGTATAGTTAGTATAATGTGATAATTAACATGACTAACTTTAGGCTAATTGAATCATATTTTATTCTTGGAACGTAGTAGAACTAAGTTCGAGTGATGGTCTGGTGTACCTTCGGGTTTACCTTTACTCTTTCCGTCGATCCAGAGGGTCGGGTACCATGAGGGGGTTTAGGTAGTTCTCTATAAAACGTAAGTTAAGGTGCTTAGGTCTATAGAGAATCATCGGGGAAATGCCGGCATCCCACGGTAGTGAGGTAGGCGCGCAGAGGGTGACAACTCTGTTCGCCCTTCGCACTCCTCCTCCACGTCGGGTGTTGGGTTTGAGTCCTATCAAGTGTCACCGGTGGCATATACCACCGCGGGCATCTCCTCATCACTTTAGCCCATTTCTCGCTATGAACCATGAATGACATATGTAGACTATAGTCTGACGCATTGGCGATATTAGAATAGCCAACTCAACATAGATTTTCCCTTTAAATGTTATTTTCTATTTATTCCTTCTAGTGCTCAAGAAGTGTGTGTGTCACCACTATCTCCAATATTATCGTCACTTACCCTCGTACATGATTAGTGGCTATCCATACATACATTGTGGGCTATCATCATCATATTAAAACTAAACCTGCCTTCCCATGGGAAAAATATAAATGAACGATACCCGAATACTCCTCGGGTGAAATGCTACAATGATAGATCCATGCGCTTATGGGTTGACCCTTGCAATATTCAATTATCTATCACCGACGCTTTCTTGACGTTATCATTAAGGATAATATTTATTCTTAGTGATCACGCTAAGAAATGCCAACAAGCATTTCTGGCGCCGTTGTCGGGGAAGGCAAGGTTAAAAAGAAAAAAAAATATTAATAAAGATGATCATAACCACATGTATGGATGATAGCCCTAATCTTTGCAAAGCTAACTCTTTTTTTTTTTTCTTCGTGTTGTGGATGAAAGCGAGAGATAGTGTATGATTTGGTCGCAAACCCGTAGAATAACTTCGCCGACGATCCGCAGAGGCCGCCGAAGGAGTCGGGCTCAGGCCACTCCTCCCCGTCATCACCCCAGGAGGTTGCACCTGTCATCCAAGTACCATCTTCATCAACACTCATGGCCACCAAGACACTCCGCGGACTACTGGCCCCCATCGTGGGCAATGTCCCGATTTGGCCCCCGTGTCAACTTGGGCGACAAGAACTTTGAGATAAGGACTGGCCTCATCACGATGGTACAAGCAAGTCCATTTCGTGGACTCCGCCAAGCGAGGACGCAAATGCTCATCTCCATAACTTCTTGAGCGTGCGACACAATCGTCATCATGACGTTGAGCCGGATGCAATCAAGGCTCCGCTTGTTTCCCTTCTCCCTTGTAGGGAAGGCGAAGCAATGGTTCTACAAGGATAAGGAGGTCTGTCAAGATTTGGAGTAAATGCTCCACCGCATTCCGCCGGGTTCTTCCCAATGGGCAAAACCAATGCCCTCGCGGGCAAGAATTTCCAATTTTTCAGCCAGACAAGAACGGAACCCATACCCGAGGCGTGGGAGAGGCCGCAAGAGTACATCCTCGCCGCCCACACCATGGCATGGAGAAGTGGCTCGTCTCCTTCGAACTTCTACAATGGTCTTACGACCATGTCGAAGGGCCACATAGATGCCGGGCTGCCGGAGGAGCGTTCTTATCCCTCACCGTTGAGAAAGCGTAAGCGCTCATCGAGAAGATGATCGAGAACCAAGGCCGGGGGAGAAGAACGGGCCCCTTAGAAAACACAAAAAGGTATGCGATAAAGGAAAGGAGGACCGCTTTGCCGCAAAGATCGATCTCCCGATGAAAAGACTGGACGACCAAGCTCCGTCAATAAAGTGCTACACTCCCCATGGACTCACATATGACATGTGAAGTCTCGTGGAGAGGTTGGACATTCGGGAAGTTCTTGTCCCAAAACTCGAGAAGAAGTAGCCTACGTCAACAACGGATTTCGGCCAGGGTAATAACAATGGGTGGAACAATCGAATCGCCCACAAGGAGGTAATATTTTAAATTCAAATTTTAATTCAGGTTACAATCCTAATCAACCCTCCTTGAAAGATTTAGTTTATGGTCAAGCTAAAATTAATGAGAGTCTAAACAAGAAATTATCATCTAATGACAAAATGCTTGAAAATGTGAACACAAAATTAGAAACCCTATCTTTCAAGTAAAGAAAGAATCAATTGAGCTTTAATAAAATGATAGAAACCCAAATAGCTCAATTAAGCTTTCAGCTTGCACCCAACATGGTAAAGGACTCGGGGAAGCCGAGGGCCCCATTGAATCCGTTAACATGGTAACAATAAACAACCACACCTCGTAAGCGGGTTATACTGGGATGTTGTTGTGGGCTCACCTTTTGCGGAGAAAAAGGAGGATCCAGGGAGCCCAACAATCACCTGCTCAATAGGCCCATACACGTTCGGCAACGCCTACTGTGATCTAGGGGCAAGTGTCAACATCAAGTCAAAGAAGGCCAATGACACACTCCTACACTTCCCATTATCCCGCACCAAGACCAAACTCAGAATGGCAGATCAAACAGTAATAAAGCCAGAAGGGATTCTTCGAGACATTCTGGTGAGGGTGAAGGATAGCTACGTCCCCACAGACTTCATCGTCGTCGACATGGGAGAAGAAGATCACGTAGCATTGTTATTGGGGAGACCGTTCCTCAACACAACAAACGCTACTATCCATGTTGGCAAGGGAAGGGTCGACTTCCGAATTCAAGGACAGGTGGTCCAATGCCTATTCAATGGATACAATCGGAAGAAATCCCAGAAGAAGAAAAAGGTTGAACCCCAAGCAAAGACAACAGTCAAGGCAAAAGGACCCTAGGAACAGACGACGGACAAAACCAAAGAGGAAGTTGTACCTGTTCCTGCCAAGAAGGAGGAAGAACATACCCCCTCGCAACCCCCTAAAAAAAGATTCAAGAAGAAATAAAGTCGCCAACACCTACCACGTCACCATCCAAAAATACGAAGAAGGCATGGCGTGTGAAGCGTGCCTAAAGGTAAGCTTCACTAAAGGTAAGAAATAAATATTTTCCTTCTATAAATTTATTTTCCTCATATTAAATTTTTAACCCCTTTAATTAATTAGTTTCCTTTTTATTACCATATTCTTTAATGTTAAAAAGAATTCCTCTTCATATTTTAATCCCATTGCCATATTTCCCATGTCAATTAAAATATAAAAAAATAAAATATATATATTGATAAGATTTTATAAATAATGCCATACTCGAATAAAACTTTATTCCAAAATTTTTTAAAACATTTATAAAATGAAAAAAAACAAAGTTTTGGTCGAACCCGACCGTTGCGGAACCCGACCGTTGCACCGTCAACACAACCCGCTAAAAAGCGAGGCGGCTCGAACACACACTGGGGCGGCCGCCGCGGGGGCCGGCCGCCCCTGGCGGCGCCTCGTCACGGGCCAAACGGTCACGAGCACTAGCCGTTGCCCTCGTCCGAGTGTCGGGGGTGCATCGGGCTATAAATACGCGAGGTGGCCGGGAGAGCTCTCCACCCCTCTCATCCTCACTCCCTCACTCTCTCATTTTGCTACTTGCTCACTTCTTGCACTCCACAAAGCATTCCCAAGCTCTAGTGCAAGAACACCAGCACACTCTCTCTCACAAGCTCTCTCTCCCAAGTCTCTCCAAGAGTAAGCACTTGTTTCCATTCCGTTCGCTTTTTGTTCGCTAACATGCTCAGGAAAGCGGCAAGCGCATTCAAGAAGGGCGTGAGAAGAAGCGCGAGGCTCTCCCAAGGAAGTTCGGGTACACACTTCGACAACACCGAAGCATACGAAGAAGATGCACCCTCGCAAGAGCAAGAGCAAGAACAAGCACCCACGGGGATGACGATCGAGGAAGCCGATGCACCGCACCTCGACCTGGAAGGAGAACGGGAGATACAAGCCTACAACATCCTCAAGAACCGAGACTTCGCTCCCGCTCCTCGCTTCCCCAACGACGTCCTCGAAAAACTAGGTATGGATATCGAATTCCCCATCATTTGGAAAACCATCGGATGGTCCGGGATTGCTCCCCTGGATGAGCCAGGCTCTCGCCTCCTCACCATCCAATTTCTAGGATCTTTGGAAGTTCATGATCAAGGTGTTAGTTTCTGACTTTTTAGTAAATACTACTATTACACTTGGCAAGAACTGGCTAGGCACATAGGCTTTGATGCTAAGAAATGTTGCACAAACTTAGCTGTTGCTTTACCAGATTTTAATAGTGCCGCCTTTTTCACTGAAATCTCCACCATAGTTCCTACAGATCCCAGGTTTCGTCCTTCTAATGCCAACATACATCATCCAACATTGAAATTTATGCAAAAATGGATTGCCATAACTTTGTTTCCTAGGCATGAATTTCACCATCTTTTTAGATGTTGAGATGCAATGCCTCTATGCCATAGTTCACAAGAGAAAGATTGCTCTGTAAAAAGAAATCATAAAATGCATGCTTAGCAATTTTAAACAATCCACACCTGTTTATTGTACCTCTCTTGTGACAAGGATTGCTAGTAACATTGGTGCATTGGAAGGCGAGAATGTCACATACCTAGATACCCCACCTCTGGAAATTTCAACATCGCACCTGATACAAGGGCACATAATAAAATTTGATGAGAATGACCATGAGAAGATTATTTATTATTTTTCGGGATATATAAATGAGATTCCGGCTCCCTAACCCGAACTCTCATTATATAAATCCCCATCACTCACCTTCGCTCTAGTTGAGTTAGGCAAGCACGCAGGAGTTCTGTTTCTCGCAGGTCATCACGAAGGAGAGCTACGGGCGAGGCTAGTGGTTCCACAGATGCCCACGACCTACACCCGTACCCGGTGCCCATGCCCGGGTTCTTTTGGTAGGCGGAGCTTCAAGGAGGGCTTGTCTCCTTGGAAGGATCTTTGGTAATTTTACTATGAAGTTCTTTCCTTTATTCAAGTCCTATTATTTATATCGCAATGCATATGAACTAGAGTATAGTTATCCTCATGTTATATTCATATTGTGCCAACTAGAGTATAGTTAGTATAATGTGATAATTAACATGACTAACTTTTGGCTAATTGAATCATATTTTATTCTTGGAACGTAGTAGAACTAAGTTCGAGTGATGGTCCAGTGTACCTTCGGGTTTTACCTTTACTCTTTCTGTCGATCCGTAGGGTCGGGTACCCGGGGGTTTAGGTAGTTCTCTATAAACGTAAGCGAGGTGCTTAGGTCTATAGAGAATCATCTGGGAAATGCCGGCATCCCACGGTAGTGAGGTAGGCGGCAGAGGGTGACAACTCTGTTCGTCCTTCGCACTCCTCCACGTCCGGGTGTTGGGTTGGAGTCCTATCAAGTGTCACCGGCTGGCATATACCAGCCGCGGGCATCTCCTCATCACTTTAGCCCATTTCTGCTATGAACCATGAATGACATATGTAGACTATAGTCTGACGCATTGGCGATATTAGAATAGCCAACTCAACATAGATTTTCCCTTTAAATGTTATTTTCTATTTATTCCTTCTAGTGCTCAAGAAGTGTGTGTGTCACCACTATCTCCAATATTATCGTCACTTACCCCTGTACATGATTAGTGGCTATCCATACATACATTGTGGGCTATCATCATCATATTAAAACTAAACCTGCCTTCCCATGGGAAAAATATAAATGAACGATACCCGAATACTCCCGGGTGAAATGCTACAATGATAGATCCGTGCGCTTGCGGGTTGACCCTTGCAATATTCAATTATCTATCACCTGACGCTTTCTTGACGTTATCATTAAGGATAATATTTATTCTTAGTGATCGCGCTAAGAAACGCCAACACATATGCTATTTTCTCAATCTCTGAGTAGAACATTTTTGACCCAGAAAGAGCTTCGGAGACAAAGTAGATTGGTTCTTGTCTCTTCGCATGGTCTTTTTCTCTTTCTTGTACTAGAACTGCGCTTACGGCTTTCTCTGATGCTGAGATGTATAGGAGTAATTCTTGATCAACATTTGGTGTTGTTAATGTCGAGGGATTAGAGAGATACTTCTTTATTTCTTCAAAGGCTTTTTGTTGCTCTTCTCCCCATGTGAAGTTTGTCTTCGCTCCTTTGAGTGCTTGAAATATTGGAAAGCTTCTTTCTGCTGACTTTGATATGAATCTATTTAGCGAAGCTAATCTTCCTGTTAGCTTTTGAATGTCTTTGATGTTCTTTGGAACTTCTGTTTCCATTACTGCTTTTACCTTCTCTGGATTTGGATCGATGCCTTTTGCTGAAACTATGCATCCAAGGATTTTGCCCTTTTGCACCCGAGGAAGGTACATTTCTCGGGAATGAGTTTGAGATTTGATTTTCTCAAGTTTTCAAATGTTTGCTTCAGATCCTTTATGTGGTCTTCGCGTTTCTTGCTCTTTACTATTATGTCATCAACATATGCCCGACAAATTGTCTCCGATTTGATCTTTGAGTGCTACCAAGTCATTCCGATAAAACTTGACCCGGCATTGCGAAGCCCCTCGCCATTCTTTGAAAACAAAGTAGGTTCCAAATGGTGTGATGAAACTTGTCTTTTTCTTCGTCTTCTTTCTTCATATAGATTTGATGGTATCCCGAGAAGCAGTCGAGGAAACTTAGCATTTCACTTCCTGCGGCTTGATCGACCAATGTGTCGATTCTTGGTAGGGGAAAGTTGTCTTTTGGGCAAGCTTTGTTGAGATCTATGAAATCTATGCACATTCTCCATTTTCCATTGCTTTTCTTCACCATCACAATGTTTGCCGACCAAGTTGTAAATTGAACTTCCCTTATAACTTTTGCATCAAGCAATCTTTGCACCGACCTTTCGCGGCCATTGTTCAATCTTGGAAATTTTTTGTAACTTTTGTTTCTTCGGCTTGATGTTTGGGTCGATGTTCGAGGCGATGCTCAATAATGTCTCTTCGACCCCTTCTAGGTCTTTTGCTGACCATGCGAAGACATCTTGGTTACTTCTCAAGAATCTTACCAACTCTTCTTCTTTTTCTTTTGCTAGATTGGCACCTATAATGACTTTTTTGTGCATTTACCATTGGGTCTAGCAAAACTTCTTTGGTTTTCGCCTTGGAACATGTTTTTGCTTTCTTTTGTGACTTCGTGTTTTTCTGTCACGTTTTCTTCTTCTTCGATTTCTTCTATTGCCAAGACATTTCTTTGAGCTGGTGTTGAATCTTTTTCAATGTTTTTGCTTTACGTTTTGATTTCCATGGATTGATATTGGTCCATTGATTCTTTGGAACTTTCATGCATAAGTAGGAGTAGTTGATCACAGCTTCGAAGATGTTCAAGCTTCCTCTTCCGAATATCGCATTGTCTTGACTATGCATTTCGACGACATCAAATGCTACTTGTTCTGTTCTTGCATTGTTTTGGGTTTTGAAGGATACTGGCAGTACAATTCTTCCAATTGAATTTATTCTTTTACCGCTGAAGCCGACCAATGGATATTCTGCCCTTCCCAAGTTTTGTCTTTTGATTTGCATTGCATCTAGTGTTGATGCGAAGAGTATGTCATCGGAGCTTCCTCCATCCACAAGGATTTTTGTAACGTCCCATACATCAATGTTTGCTTCTATGACCATGGCATCCATGTGTGGATAATCTTTAAGTTTCATGTCTTGTTCTGTGAAGATAATTGGTTGGTGTGACCATCTTGTTTTCTTGTAAGGTCCCTCCATTGTTATTGCATTGACTCTTCGAAAATAGTTTCTTCTCTCGTTGTTTGTGGCATCTTCTATGCTATTTCCCCCACAAATTGTCATTATTCTGCCTCTACTTGCTGTTGATACCGCTGGTGAGCCATTGTTTTGAATGTTTGGAGTATTGTTTGCCATCGAAGCTTCAGGCTGTAAGTTTTGTGTTTGTCCCCATTGTGGCGGAGCTATTGCCAAAGGTTGGCAGTTGTATATTGGTGGAGGCCCTGGTAGTACTTGCTGGTTGAAGCCTGGATCATAATATGCTTGATTGTGCGAGGTGCTTGCCTGAGACAGGAAGTTTATTGATCTTTGATTTTCCATCAATTTTCCTTCTTGTTGTACTTGCTCTATACTCTTTTTTACCATTGGGCACATCTTCGATGTGTGGCCACCCCCTTGCCATGAATGATGCAAGTACATTTCTTCGGGTTTCGAGATTCTTCTTTCTCCAAATCTTGCTTGATTGAAACCTCCTCTTTGGGTGTTGTTGAAGTTTCGTTGTTATATTGGCTTCATTTGGTTATTTTGTGCCTGAATGTTATCTTCGCTCGCTCATTGTTAATTTGATTCACGCGAAGTGGTGGCTGATATTGATGATGGTATGGCCTTCGTTCAAAATTTTGTGGCTTGAATCGATTGTTTGACTTCGCTTGATTTCTTTATGCATTTTCTTCTTTCGGTTTTTTTCGAAATCATCGCCCGTCGATCTTGCATATTTTTGAAATTCTTCATATAGTTGAGCAACGGTTGTTGGTCTCTCTCTTTTGAGGTGCGAAGACAATTGTTCGGCTCTAAGGCCCCTGATTGCAGCAATGATGATGACTTCGTCTGATACATCTGGAATTTGGGTCTTCATTTGGATGAATCTTTTGTAGTATTGAATTATTGGCTCTTTTGGGTATTGCTTGATATCGAACAAATCATCACTTGTTAAGCTTTGTGTGTTGGAATCCTTGAAATCAACTAATGAGTTGTTACGAAGTTGTTCCCAACTTTTGACGGATCTTGGCTTGAGCGAAGCATACGATTTCTCGCTGGTCCTTTCATTGCCATGATAAGTGCCTTCGCTAGTGTTTTATCATCTCCTCCTCGATTCAACCGCTTCGAAGCTCATTAAGAATTGTCTTGGATCGGTTAAACCTTCGTATGTGGGTATGATGTTGAACTTGAAGCCTTTTGGCCATTTTGCCATTTGTAAGTCTACCGATAACGGAGATTCTGGATCTATTGTGACTATTGCCTTCTCGTTGGCTTGACTTGTTTTGTTCTCATTTGTGATAATGACTTCGGCGGTCTTGAATGTTGAGTTCTTCATTCAATCCTTTTTTCCGCTTAAACTTCTTCTATCCTTTGCTTTAGTGTCTTTTTCTCCGGTTCTCGGCTTTGCAAGCTTTGAGTTCTTTCTGCTTTTTGGTCAATTCTTCTTCTAGTTCTTGCAACTTTCTTGCTTCTTCGCTTTGATTCTCTTGTGTGGTGATTTCTTTGGAAATGTTGTCTTCGCTTGCTCTTGGTACTTCATTTTCTGTTGTTGTTTCTTCGGTAACACTTGCCGATTTGTTCTTGGGAGGTCTTCCCATGATTTTTGATGGTCGTGGGGTAGATCGTTGCTCACACAAACGGTGGGCGCCAAGATGTTGGGTGATTGCTCAAAGACAACACTTTATTGATGATGAAATGGTTTACAAAGTGGCTATTCAACATGGCGACTACAAAGGATGTCGGGGTATTTATAGTCCCCCTCGTCTTCGTGTAGTTACAAAAAAACACCAAGAATTCTCAAATGATTCTCTACAAAATACTTTCTCCGGCGAAGATGCATTCGTCATCTTCGCGATTCTTCTAAGGTAAACACCTATCTTCGCAATGCTTCTCGTTCCTTTGAAGCCGCTGCGGTCATCTTCGCTTGGATCTCTCGACTTCGGTCTTCTGTTTCATTTTGTTGCTCTTTCAAGCCAAAGTCTCGCGAAGCCTTCTTACGTTATCAAACTTCGCCGATACTTTATTGTCTTGTATACCCCGCAATCTTCAAAGCTTGGGGCGAAAGTTTAACAGAAACCAAAGTTAGAACCCAACAACATCACTACAACCAATAGGTGGAGTCAATCTCACCTAAGGCCATATGAGCCAGAGGCACTCAGTGTTTCTCCATCTCATAGCTTTACCATAGGCTAGGTTGTCATCCCCAGCAGTAATGCTAGAAATGTTATATGTGCTACATGTGATTGTCCTGATTTGCAATCTTCTCTAAAACAAATATATCTATCATTAAATTATGCGCAAGCTTACGAGATAAAAATAACATCAGTCACATTTCACCGGGGAGGGATCCAGGTTTATCATTTATAATTTTACCACGAGAGGAATATAAGGATGGTCGATACGATTATTAGCCAAACATATGTCGGTATTTCTTAATGTCGTTACTAAAAATAGATATAAAATCTATTCCGGCAACGGCGTCGAAAATGCTTGTTGACATTTCTTAGCGCAATCACTAGAAACAAGTTTAGAACCCATCTCTAATGGCGATGCTAGGAAACATGCCGTCGATATCACTAAGTGGAACCACCATGTCGGTGATAACGCACTTTCAATCAACGGTGATAGATCTTGCCATAGTTGATATTTCATCCGCAGCGCGCGGATCTATCAATGTAGCATTTCACCTGGAAGTATTCGGGGTATCATTATTTATATTTTTCCCAAAGGAAGGCTTTGTGTATAACAAGCTAGCATGTGTTGACGGTCACCAACGATATATTTTTCCCGTCAACTTACTACCATAAAGGGAGTAAAACTATACCTTTTATACTCATATACATTTATCACTAATAAATTCCACTTGTAGTGTCTATTATTTTATTTTGCAGATTTATAATAAAAGCAAGTGGAAAATCGACCAAAATACGCCATCCGGGAAAGCGCATTATTGCAAAACTCAAGCCCAGGAGCAAATCGACCCAAAACATCAAAATTGGGCCGAGCCAAGCCCCGCCCACAACTTTTCAAGACGGGAGACGACACCCCACCAAGACCGGGCCAGGCCGAGCCTGGGGGAGCGCCACACCACCCGGTGCGGCCGCACCCTCCCCCGAGGCGGGTTTCGCCCAACCCTCGAGGCGGTTCATACACCCGCCAAATGGGGGATTCCCGACGTGGGATGGTCGGTTTTGCTCAGATTAGGAAGGTTTACTGTGTCGGTTTTGGTGTAAATTAGCACTTAGGCCCCTCCTCCAAGTGTATAAGTAGGCCCCCTCTCTCCCTCTCTCAACACACACCACTTGGAGTCCAAGCAAACCAGCAATCTCTCTCTCTACCACCTCTACCTCTCTCTCTTCTTCTACTTCTTCTTTCTTCTTCTTCTTAGTTCTTGGTTAGTACTTGGAGTAGAAGAGCTACAAGGAGGGCTTGTCTCCTAGAAGAAAGTGCTTTGGTAATACATCTTCTCTATGGAGCATTCTTCTATTTGCAAGTCTTATATCTATGTTCTTGGCCTAACTTATGAACTAGAGTATAGTCTTGTTCATGTTCTTATGTTGGTATATGAACTAGCATATAGTTTACATATCATAATCTTGACATGTTCATCTCGGTTCATCATCGATCATCATATGCCTAACTTGATTAGAGGTGGGATATAGGTTCGTTGTTCCTTCGGGTTTGCTCTTGTTCTAGTCCGGTCCATTCGACGAGTGGGGATCCCGGGGACAAGAGTAGTGCTCGATATGCGGGCATGGTGCCCGGTATTACGACACCTGCGGATATGAGTGCACGCCACGGTTGAGGGGGTAGGCGGCTTGGTCGTGACAAGCCTTGACCGCCCCTTTGAAATCCCCAACGCTCGTGTGTCTTTGCCGTAGGAGTTCGTAAATGCTTCCCATCGGGCCGTATGGTATCCGGGGAGTCTCCTCGTTATCCTAGACCTAACCATGATTAAATCAGTTTGCATATGATCCTAACTATTCATTTGTATGGCCATGACTAGATACATTAGAATTACTCCATTAAGTTATTCATTTATTCTTTTATCTATTTTCTTTATCCGCTTCTTTGGTGGATTCTTAAGTGTGTGTCACACTATCAACAATCCGTTATTGCTTACCCCTCGTTATGAACAATTTGGTCTAAGCAAACACATGTTCCTCTATTCAAATGCCATGCTAGTTTATTAAACACATGCCTTCCTTTGGGAAAATATAAATAACGATACCCCTGAATACTTCCGGGTGAAATGCTACAATGATAGATCCGTTAAACTGCGAATGAAATATCTAAGATGGCAAGATCTATCCCGTTGACAATCCCTTTTCGGATCACCGGCGTGGTGGTTTTTCTTGGGGAATGTCGTGCCGTGCATTTCTCGTGCTTTTATTGGGGATGGGTTTTATACATTTCCTTTGATTGCGCTAAGAAATGTCAACAAGCATTTTCGGCGCCGTTGTTTGGGGAAGGCATTGTGAAAAAAAATAATAATACTAGGCGGCTATGAATATGAACTGTGTGAGTGGCTACCATTTGCTCATACAGCTAATCTTTATGTTTTCTCCTCGTTGTGGATGAAAACGGGATAGTGTATGTCGGGTTTCCTTCGCAGAAAAACTTCATCATCTCCGATCCGGAGGCACTCCTAAGGAAGAAGGTCTCTGTGTCGCTTCTTCTTCGCCGGAACCCGAGCGGTCGAGACCGACATCCCCGCACTAACCGCATCTCGCCATGGCCTGGGAAAGCACAAGGCGATTTCTCTACTCCCGCTATCACCAACGCGTTTCCACCGGGCCGTAGTGAATGTGGCGGACAAAAACTTTGAGCTACGACCGGGGTGATCACCATGGAGCGTGCGGCCCATTCTATGGACTACCTAGCGAGGACGCAAACGCTCATCTCCAACACTTCCTTGAGCCGCGGCGACAATTATCATCAAGGACGCCGCGCCCGACGTTATTAGGCTCACTTGTTTCCCTTCTCCCTCGTGGGGAAGGCGTAAACAGATGGTTCTACAAGGACAAGAAAGTCGTCACTACGTGGGCCAAGTGCTTCCCGCGGCGTTCCTGGCTAAGTTCTTCCCCATGGGCAAAACCAACGCCCGAGGGGAGGGATCGCCAATTTCAGGGCGAATTCATTGGAACCCCGTGAGGCGTGGGAGAGGCGGAGGGAATACATTCTAGCATGCCCGCACCACGGGATGGAGAACGGCCTGGTGCTCCGAACTTCTACAATGGTCTCACGGCCATATCGAAGGGGCACCTTGACGCCCGTTCTTTGGTGGCGCATTTCTATCGCTCACCATAGATCGTGCAACGTACGATCGACAAAATGGTGGCAAAACCGTAGCCGGGCGAGCACGGAGCCCTAGCCAAACCACAAAAAGGCATGCATACCGTGAAGGAGGCGGATATGCTTGCCGCAAAAATGGATCTTCTCGCTGAAGAAGGCTGGAGGGCGCGGCCGGACTCTAATACTGCGAGGCGCCGGATTTACGCTTACGACAGCTCACATGACCGTGAGGCGTGTGGTGAAGTTGGCCACTCGAGGGGATAAGCGCCACGAGACCCGTGAAAGAAGCTGCCTTCATCAACAACGACTTGGGTATCGCCAACCTCGTAGATTTGGAACAACCCGGCCAAGGCCACCATTCCAAGGTAACCCGGGGGGGTACAACTCAACTATAACCCTGGGTCAGCCATCATTGAAGGACACAGTCATCGGGCCAAGCCAAGATCAATGAAAACCTCACCAAAAAGATGAGCGGACCGATAACATCTTAGAAGGAGTCGCCACAAATTTGGATGGACTCAACTACGCTATGACCAGATCGGTTGAACTTCAACAAAAGATTGAAGCATAGATAGCCAGCCTAATTTGCTCGTCTCCCGGTGATAGTGGGAGAAAAAGCTTCAAGGCATCCCAGAAGCCCCCGTGAGAGCATAAATGCAAGTAACTACCAGTGGGGGGGAGGTCTACTCGTGACCCACCAAATCCCAATTCTACGGTAAGGAAACGTAAAAGAGAAGGCCTTTGAAGAGGTAACCCCCATTGTAGCGTAAGAACCGTGGAGTGGAGGTACCATTGGAATATACAGACACACAACGTACCTACCCTTCTTCACCACAAGAACAAGGAAGCGCATTAATCGGATGAACAATTCACTTTCGGTTCATGGAGATGATCGAAAGTACATGTAAGTGTGCCACTCCCTAGACATGCTCCATGTGCCGTCATATGCCAAGTACATAAAGGATATCATCCAAAACAAGTGGCCACTACCAACAAATGTAAGTTGTGAAGCTAACCGAAGAATGCAAAGTGCCGCTATCCTAAATCGCCTCGCGTAAAAGAAGAAAGATCCAGGATGCCCTACAATTCCTGCTCAATTGGAACACAAACATTCAACCACGCCTTTATGTGATTTGGGCGCCGGTGTTAGTGTCATGCCAAAAATCCGTCTTTGACAAGCTCAAACATACAAATCTTGAGCCGACATCTATGACACTATAGTGGCAAACTCATCCATAAGGTATCCAAAGAGGATTGCGAGGACATACCACGTGAAAATCGGGGGTATTTTGTCCCGATTGACTTTGTGGTGTTAGACATGGAATTTACTAAAGATACGCCACTCATCCTTGGATCTACCATTCCCGAAAGCACCGCCGGGCACTGGATCGATGTTGGGCCGGAGAAATCTACTTCAATATCAATGGCAATGAAGAAAAATTTGAATTCAGGCCCCGAAGTCTCGAAAAGAGTGCAAAATGATCCGGATAAAATATGGGGAGCAAGGCATTAAAGAAATAGAAATCCAACCCCCAAAGACCGTAGCACTTCCAAGGCGGTCAAGCAAAAATAAAAAGGTGGGAGCAAAAGAAAAAAGACAGCTCCTAAACCAAAGAAGGAAAAAGTCCCCATCTTTACAAAAGGACAAAAGGCCCCAGGAAGGTAGCTCCACACCAAAAGAAGAACCAAAACCAAAGAAACAATCAAAATACACTCCTCCACAAAAGGTGTGGAAGCTAAAAGAAGTGCGACCCTCCGTATCTCAGGGAGGCTGGTGCACCATCAAACAACAAAAAGCGGAGAAAGTCCCGGTCCACGAGACTCAAAAAGAGTGGACCCTCCGCCGAAGGTAAAATGGCAGCTATCTCAAAAGAACAAAAAATAAATAAAGATACCCATGGCCTCAGATAGCTTGGGGAGGACCCCACAGGTATCATTGCATTGCATATTTATTTCCATCAAATTTTATTTCATTTTAGCATGTTTAAATTTCAGCAACCTTGCATTCTAAAAAAATCCAAAAAAAATAGAATAAGTAGCTCTTCTATGTGCCTTAATGTTTATATATATGAGCTATAAAAAATGTTTAGTCTTAGTCCCTTGTTTGAAATGATGAATAGTTGCTTTCATGTTTTATGCTTTGCTTTTTGTGCCTAGTTTATAATTCGAATTTCTCTAAAGTTTGGGTTTAGTGGCTAAGTCTAAAAAAAACTCATCTGAAAAACACGATTCATGTGGGTTGCATAGGCTCTATCTAGTCTAAGTTGTTTGCCAAGTATGATATGGTACAAATAGATTTGCTATGATTTCGTCCAAAAGAAACTTGACATCAGGGAATCTACTTTGAAAAGAGAAATGATATGGGCTATGCTAAAAAAATGAGATGAAAAATGGACAAGTGTCGAGGGCGAGTAGAGCCCACTTCTAAAAAAAAAAGAGAAAAGAAAAAGAGAGGAAATAAAAGACAAAAGTCTAGGGCGAGTAGAGCCCACCTCTCCAAAAAAATTATATAGCAATAAAGCCCATGCTTTTCGAAAAAAAAAATAAATATTATCTAAATAAATAAAATCCGGATAAAAAAGTTGATCAATAGGGCTTAATGATAAGTATTTTATTTATAACCGTTCTATCTAGCAACCGCCAAGACTTTGAGAAAAGCTAGAAAGCCCCTACGATGAAAGGTAATAAAGGGTGGGAAAAAGATGTGCCATTTATTCAAACTCTAGTAGAAAATCTTATTATAACCCCGGCACTTGTAAAACGTAATCGGCATAGTAGCAACTCTTGATCAACAACCAAGTACTTATCTCTTTTTGCTCGAGGACGCGCAAAGGGTAAGCTTGGGGAGTTTGTTGATGGTCACGACATATTTTTTCGAGTCAACTTACTACCATAAAGGGGAGTAAAACTATACCTTTTTATACTCATATACATTTATCACTAATAAATTCCACTTGTAGTGTCTATTATTTTATTTTGCAGATTTATAATAAAAAGCAAAGTGGAAAAATCGACCAAAATACGCGCCATCGGGAAAGCGATTATTGCAAAAAACTCAAGCCCGAGGAGCAAATCGACCCAAAACATCAAATTGGGTAGAGCAAGCCCGACCCACAACTTTTCAAGACGGGAGACGACACCCCACAAAGACGGGCGGCCAAAGGCCGGGGGTGCGGCACCACCTAGTGCGCGCCGCACCCTCCACGAGGCGGTTTCGCCTAACCTGGGGAGGCGGTTCATACACACCGCCAAATGGGGATTCCCCGGGTGGGATGGTCGGGTTTGCTGTATTAGGAAGGTTTACAGGTCGGTTTTGGTGTAAATTAGCACTTAGGCCCCTCCTCCAAGTGTATAAGTACGCCCCCTCTCTCCATCTCTCAACACACACCACTTGGGAGTCCAAAGAAACCAAACAATCTCTCTCTCTCTACCACCTCTACCTCTCTCTCTTCTTCACTTCTTTCTTCTTCTTCTTAGTTCTTGGATTTAGTACTTGGAGTAGAAGAGCTACAAGGGGAGGCTTGTCTCCTAGAAGAAGAAAGTGCTTTGGTAATACATCTTCTCTATGGAGCATTCTTCTATTTACCGTCTTATATCTATGTTCTTGGCCTAACTTATGAACTACAGTATAGTCTTGTTCATGTTCTTGTGTTGGTATATGAACTAGCATATAGTTTTACACATATCATAATGCCAGACATGTTCATCTCGGTTCATCATC
>JADLZK010003443.1:0-85620 GCA_015847255.1 Hyparrhenia diplandra
TGAACTGGGATCATGCCCGTGCGTTACTACGGGTGTTATGTCTTGACTACTTACACTCGTTGACAAAAATTACACGTGCTTCCATAAGATTCTGAACACTCATAATAGTTGTGTGAGAAAAAGAGAACAATATACCGTGAAGTTGTAGGCCTTAGATTTTGTATTTCCTATGCTTACAATTTTAAGCTACCTTTGTTTCTCATGGTTTTTAGATCATTATACTTTGTATGAGAGAAATACTTTCTTCGAACACGGGGTTTAGTTGATCCCCATAATTCTCATGCTTTTAAAATGGAAGGTGCATATACCATAAAAATTATAGACATGTCGAACTAATTGCATGTTAACTATAATTCTTTTCTTAAAACAAGAAACCCTGAACAAAATTTTCATTTGTTCAACTATAATTCATAAATAATACTTTTAGATTTTAGAATGTGTGCATAGTATGGATACAAATTCTAGGAAGGTAGTGAATCGGCATCGGGGATGCAGTGGTTACATTCATCAAAGCTCACGATTGCTAATACAAACGCTCTCATTCTTGCTCAAAGCATCAAGCTCCGGCCTGCTTGAGGTGGAACGTATACCCCAAAGCTTTTCAATTTTCTTGTTAAGCGGCAATGATTTTTTAATAGAAAACCAAATCGAATCCATAGATATTTGTTTAGTTTTTTTTTTCTTTGTTTTTAGATGGTCTAATCATATTCCTTGCGTTCACTTGTGTCTATCTATTCTAATCTATCGTATCGTTGAATATTTGATTAGATCTTCTTTCTTATATTTTTTCCTATCTAATGTGTTTTTAATCGAGATTTTTCTAGGTAGAGTGCGATCGTCACTCCGTTCAAAAAACACGTAATTATAAGCGTGCTAGTCAAATGATGTCATCTTTATTATGACTCGAACAAATTTATTATGAAAATATATTTCAAAACTAATCTAAATGTACTTATTTTTATCTCATAAGCGTTTGTATGTTTCAAATAATTTTAGTCAAAGTTTGCCATGATTGACTCCTCTAGATGTGAGGAATTGCATGTTTTGTGGAACCAAGGAGTACATCTTTCATACCGGATGATTTTTTATTCCTACCATAGAATTTTTCAATCCTTTTTCTTTTTAGATTCCGATCATATTCATTTTAAGATTTTTTTTTCCATCTAAAATAGGGTCGCGAGTTCTTCATCATATTACCGCATCGTATCTTTTTTTCATTGCATGCAGTCATGCAAATCTAGTGGAATGGAAAATATTAGTTTCCTATTTTTTAGCATGTAGGCTGGGGTTGTCTAACCACATGTGGGGGGCGACCGCAAAGACAGGCAGTGAGAAGCGCGCACGTCGCCCAACAATACTGTAGAGTCGTGTTTGGTTCTTTTTAGTAGTAGGATTTATTTAATGATGGCCGTCATCCATAATATAAGTTAATGTTAATAATGAATAGTAATATTCTACTAAACCTATATCACATTAAAACATACTTGGTATATTTTGTCTTTTCGTTGCCGTATAATTATCTATTTATTTTGTTTGACTCAATATCAACCTATATAGCTTTTTGAACGCACATACAATTTGTTATGACGGCATGCTTGTGTGACCAGCTATGTACATGTGGCATCATGTATGCCATACATGTATATGTGTGAACTCCCTGGTTTTGATGCATAGAGCCTCGCCCCTTGTGTGCCACTGATCATAGAGCCTGGCCCTTGTTTGCCACTGATCGGCGTCGACTGCGTTGAGGATATACCTTCATCAATCGATTGTAAGGGTTCGTAGCTGTCACTTTCACACCTTACCGTAGATGATGTCTTGTCGCCGTTCAGCTTCATCCGCTCGCAATCGCGGTATGGTATGGTATGGTAAAAGTATATACGTGAGGAGACAGCTAACCAGGGGTATTGTTATGGAAGTTCTATATATATAAAATAATCAAGTGTAGTAATGACTAAGCAGGCCCAAAGCCCCTAGTATTATTTTGTAGTTCAGTCTCAGCCTAGAAAAAACAAACATTGTATCATTGGCTGTGTTGGGGTAGTTCGAATTCGCCCTCCACCCGGACAAAAACAAACAATTGTAATGCCAAGAAAAGGAGGTGAAAAGCCGGTGAAAAAAAAAGATGGGGGGAAATCTCAAAGGCCCATTAAATATTTATGTTCCCTAATGGGCTTTTTGTTTTTTTAGCCCATGAGCAAAGGTGGGAGGTGCAATATCAATTGTACCATATTGCTAGTTGATGTGAAGGTAGGGAGTTTTCCTCCCTATATATTTAATACCCGAGCCTCACGGGAATAGACACAATATAACAACTACAATTGGGAGTTTCAATTAGAAAATCCTAAAGTAGTAAAATAGTATTTTCTATTCTCAGCGCTGCGTCGCCGTTGCCAAGTCTCTAGCCCGATCGTTCGGCGTGCACCGGCCGAGGCGAGCAGGTCTCGGAACCGTCGTCTTTGCGATCCTGCACTTAGGGAGAAGGCGAATAAGGTTTTGGGGGAAGCTATTCGGCGATTGCCTCCCAAATCTCAGCACGTCGTCTCGTCGTCGTAAGGCTCGCGCAAGAGGGAACATCTACAAGGACATGCGATCATCGTTCGCATCTTCATCACCATGTACTTCTACATCGGCGGGTATTACATCCGTAATCTAATCTTATTGTCCAACATGTTCAATCTTTTTAATCTATCGGGTGTATGTGTTGTGCTAGTTTGTGCCTACACCGGTTGCCATGATCATGCCATATTTTATGTTGTTCTACCATGCTATGATACATTTATACGATTTTTGAATCATGCTTGTTTGCTTCACATGCTTATTCTAGTAGATCAGTTCATCATGATTTATATTATGGAATTAATCTGAAAATTGCCTTATATTTCAACAATCCAAAAACCTTATTATAGGCTTTTTCTTGATTTAACTATGGCTGTTTTTCACGACGTCTTTGAGACTAGAAAAGTTTTCTAGTGCACATTTTAAGAGATGGCGAGTTAAGGCCATGCTCGGCTAGAGGTTAAAATGTTACGGATTCTTTGTTGGATCACCCGGGGAAAAGAGAAGATTAGGGGAGACAACACTATCTTTAGAACAATCCTAAATAGTCTTGCTAGTCATCTAGAAGATGCAAACTTGCACTTCCAAGATGAGAAGGCATTGTGGGATCAAACTGAATGCAACCATTGGTACATCCCGAGTTGTACATTATGGAGAGCTTTTTATGACTACAAGATGGTTGCTAACGGTCTATAGTCAAAAAAGCGCATGAGGTTCAACACATGGCAAGAGAACTTGAACTCCTTATGTATGTCATACCCGACGAGTTTGTAGCCGGATGCAATATTGCTAAGTTGCCTTCTTCATGGAAGAGCTTCGGCACAATTCTTAAACACAAGAGGCGAAAATATCGGTTGTAAACCCTGATAGCATCTCTTGATGTTGAAAAAATATTCGGATGAAGAATACCATTGATAAGGGGAACAAGAGCCATTCTAGCACTAATTTTGTGCGAGAAAAACCCACATGGCAAGAACAAAGGGAATAAATCTTCCAATGCCAAATTAACAACTACCTTTGAGAAGAAGAAAAATAATGATGAGGTGCTTTTGCTTCACTTGTGGACAGCTTAGTCACTTTTCTAATGGGAAAAATAAGAATGTCAACCTCGTGACTATTAGCAATCTTTGATGAGGAGTCTGATAATGTTCCCTCTTGTATTATCGGTATTTCAATCACCAAGTTGGTGGGTTGATACAGTGCTAATATTCATGTGTGTCTTTGACATCTCTTTGTTTTCTTCTTATAAAGAGCTACAAGGTTCTTACGTCCTAATGGGGAATGGGTCACATGCTTACGTTAGGGGCGTTGATGCGGTAGATCTGAAGTTTACTTGAGGGGGAAAATTGTGCGGTGAAGAGCGTGCAACATGTCCCTACTATTCTTAAGAACCTTGTTAGTGTTACCCTTCTTTTAAGAGATGGTTTAAGGTAGTGATGGAGTCCAATAAAGTAGTTATGTCTAAGCATGGACAGTTTATTGGTAAAGGTTATGATTTGTGGTGACTTGTTCGCCTAAGTTTGGTAGATTTTTGTAATAAGTCAGTGAATCATATTTGTGGCACAATTGATGATAATTCAAGTGTTTGGCATTCTATGTCATGTGAATTTTGGTTTGATGTCACATTTATCTAGCTTGCGGTTAATTCAATTTCACCATTGCCAAAGATTCTAAGTGCCATAGTTGTGTGCAATCTAAGTAACCTTGAAAGCCTCACAAGGCGGCGGAGGAGAGACACTTGGCACCTCTAGAGCTCATACATTCGATCTATGCGAGATGAATGGTGTGTTGACTAAAGGTGAAAAAGAGATATTTCATGGCGTTAATTGATGATGCTTCTAGATATTGCTATATTTACTTGCTGAAAACTAAAGATGAGGCATTAGACTACTTTAAAATCTTTAAGGCTGAAGTTGAAAATCAACTAGAAAGAAAGATTAAACGTCTAAGGTCGGATCGTGGTGGTGAATATTTTCCTATAACATTTGATGAGTTTTTTGTGCGGAACATGGTATTATTCATGAGAGGACACCTCCCTATTCGCCCGAATCCAAGGGGGGTTCTTTGAGAGGAAAAATCGCTTGTTGTGACTTGGTTAATGCCATGTTAGACACTTTTTGGTTTATCTAAGGCATGGTGGGGAAGCTATATTTATTGCGAGTCATGTCTGAATAGAATTCCAAGCGAAATAAAGAGACAACACCATATGAGATATGGGTTGGAAGGAAACCATCACTTTCATACTTTGCTTGCATGTGGGGATGTTTGGCAAAAGTCAATGTTCCAATTAATAAGAAGCGTAAGCTTACCAAAGACGGTAGATTGTATCTTTCTTGGATATGCTCACAGCGGTATTGCCTATCGATTTTTAGTAGTAAGATCTGAAGTTTACGATATGCTTGTTGATACTATCTTTTGAATCTCATGATGCTACATTTTTTGAGAATATATTTCCTTTAAAAGATATGCGTAGCAATGTTAGATTTTCTCTTTGAATTAGCTCCCCGATGATACTATACCTATCGAATATCCTGTTGAGTCATTTGAGCAACCACTTGAGAAGGATGACAATGAAGTTCTGTGAGGAACAAGAGACAAAGGATTGCAAAATCTTTTGGTGATGATTTCATTGTGTACCTTGTGGATGATACTCCCACCTCTATCTCAGAGGCATATGCATCTCTAGATGTAGATGATTGGAAAGAAGCTATTCGTAGTGAGATGGACTCGATTCTTTCTAATGGAACTTGGGAGCTATCTGATCTACCATTCGGTTGTAAACCAATTGGATGTAAGTGGGTGTTCAAGAAAAAGCTTAGACCTAATGGTACTATTGACAAGTACAAGGCTCGCCTTGTGGCTAAAGGCTACACTCAAAAAAGAAGGAGAAGATTTCTTTGATACTTACTCACTGTTGCTAGAATGACCACTATTCGAACACTACTATCTTTTGGCTGCCTCATATGAATTCGATCATTCATCAAATGGATGTAAAGACAGCTTTTCTTAATGGAGAGTTGGATGAGGAGATTTACATGGATCGACCTGATGGATTTGTAGTAAAAGGTGAAGAGCAAAAGGTGTGCAAGTTATTAAAATTTTTGTATGGCTTGAAACAAGCACCTAAACAATGGCATGAGAAGTTTGACACTACGTTAACTAGTGCGGTTATGTTGTCAATGAAGGCGATAGGTGTGTGTATTATCGACATGGTGGGGGCGAATCATTTATATTATGCTTATATGTTGATGATATTCTAATCTTTGGAACAAACATGAATGTCATAAATGAGGTCAAGTCTTTCTTGTCAAAGAATTTTGATATGAAAGATCTAGGAGAGGCCGATGTAATTCTAAACATTAAGCTTATTAAGGAAGAGAGTGGGATTACTTTATCGCAATCTCACTATGTTGAGAAGGTCTGAGCCGTTTTGGCTTTATGGATAGAAAGCCTTCTCCAACACCTTATGATCCTAGTGTGACATTGCGAAAGAATAAGAAGCGTACTAGAGATCAACTCAAGTACTCTCAGTTGTTGGTTCACTCATGTATCTAGCGAATGCAACGGACCGGATATCTCTTTTCTTTGTGAGCAAGTTGAGTAGGTATATGTCCAACCCGGGTGATGATCATTGGCATGTACTAGAAAGGGTCTTGTGCTATCTTAAAGGTACAATAAGCTATGGAATTCACTATTACGGGCACCCGGTATTGTGCTAGAGGGATATAGTGATGCGAACTGGATTTCGATATTGCTCAAATCATACAAGTGGGTATGTATTTACTCTTGGAGGTGGCGTAGTGTCATGGAGGTCTTGTAAACAGACTATTTTGACTAAGTCAACCATGGAAGCAGAACTTCTTTGCTTTAGAAACAAACATCTGCAGAGGAAGAGTGGCTGCGTGAGCTCTTGTCGACTTCTTGGGTGGTTGAAAAACCAGTACCGGCTATCCTTATAAGCTGTGATAATCAAGCGGTGATCACTAAAGTGAATAGTGCAAAGGATAATTTCAAAGTCAACAAGACACGTTAAAAGACGTTTGAAGACTGTCGGGGAAATTGAGAAACTCGGAGTAATAAGCGTATCCTATATACGAGACAGATAAAAAACAGCCGAGATCCCTTTACTAAAGGGCTATCACGTAATGTGATAGAAATTGCATCTAGGGAGATGGGTATGAGACCCATATGAGTTTTCAGTAGTAGTAACCCAACCTTTTTGATCGGAGATCCCGTGACTAAGGACTTGGGAAGAACAAGCTATTGGTAAACCGAGGAGAGTAAACTAATAAACCCTCTCTATGTGAAGATGCAATACTCTCAAGAGCGAAGAGGCTCTCGTATGGTAGGTTGGCGAGAATGCCTTAATATGTCCTATTGACTTTATAAGTAAAGATCTTTGTCCTCTGAGCATTCTTGAAAGGGCATACCTATATGAGTTCGATTTGTTAAACGTCATGAGTCTATGAGATTTGGGTGATCTCTAGTAAGCTCATGAAGAGACTAAGGAGTATGACATATATGCTCCACCCACGGAGAAAGGCTACTGGCAGCCAAGTACTAGTTTGACTTTGAGCAAAACTTATTCACACAAAACTTGCAATTCAAGGCGTAGTCCATTGTTCAAGTTGTGGATGAGTAGAACTTGAAGCTCTAGGCGGATGTTCAACTTAACGATCTCTGCTGAAACACTAGTATATAAAAGCAAGTAGTGAGATAAGGAAAATACCTATAATGGGCAGTTGAGATCTGGTGGGGGATTGTTAGAATTTATATATGAATAAGTTCCTCTAAAATTCATATGAAGAAATTCTGATAAATCTCAAAGGCCCAATATTTGTGTTCCCTAATGGGCTTTATTGTTTTAGCCCATGAGCAAAGGTGGGAGGTGCAATATCAATTAGTACCATATTGCTAGTTGATGTGAAGGTAGGGAGTTTTCCTCCTATATATTTGTACCGAGCCTCACGGGAATAGACACAATATAACAACTACAATTGGGAGTTTCAATTAGAAAATCCTAAAGTAGTAAAATAGTATTTTCCTATTCTCCTTACTGCGTCGCCGTTGCCAAGTCTCAGCCCGATCGTTCGCGTGCACCGGCGGCCGAGGCGGCAGGTCTCCCGGAACCGTCGTCTTTGCGATCCTGCACCGGGAGAAGGCGAATAAGGTTTTTGGGAAGCGCTATTCGCGCGACTGCTCCCAAATCTCAGCACGTCGTCTCGTCGTCGTAAGGCTCGCGCACGGGAACATCTACAAGGACATGCGATCATCGTTCACATCTTCATCACCATGTACTTCTACATCGGCGGGTATTACATCGTAATCTAATCTTATTGTCCAACATGTTCAATCTTTTTAATCTATCCGTGTATGTGTTGTGCTAGTTGTGCCTACACCGGTTGCCATGATCATGCCATGTTTTATGTTGTTCTACCATGCTATGATCTGTTATACGATTTTGAATCATGCTTGTTTGCTTCACATGCTTATTCTAGTAGATCAGTTCATCATGATTTATATTATATGGAATTATCACGGAAATTGCCTTATATTTCAACACTTCGACTTCCATCACTCCTCTTGGCCAAGTCTATGAGGCAACGCTACTTTTTGTACATTCTTCACGTTCAATGACTTGCGCCATTCTTGGACATGTACATAATCTATGTCCATTCTCTCCTCTCCACTCAAGTAAACTTCAATCCTTCGTCTCCGCGACAGTTTCTAAAACTGGACTGTTCTTCTTTGTACCACCTTCTTGGTACCACCTTCTCTGTATCTACGTTCATTCTTGGCCATGCACATTATCTATTGAAGTCTAGCCTCTCCTTTTTATACATCCACACTATACTCATTCAGTTTTGCGTTTCCACTTGGTTTCGTAAGCTACGTACGTCACGGAACCGGTTCTTACTCTCAATTGCTTACACACGGTTAAGGAACCACAATTGTTCCCTTGAAGCAAGCATTGTTCTTTCGTTCGGGGTCACACCTTGCCAAGCTTTGAGCAGACGTACAGTGTATGGTAGTCTCGTTTGTTTGTCATTGATGCATTTTTCTGTTGGCCTCGCCTTCTCATTTCCCTTCAACAGCGTGTTTTCCAAGTTTTTAGTCAAGCTATTCTACTTTTGAATCCGCATTGGGGTGGCGAAAGTAAATGAAACTTTTTGCCTACCCGTTGTCCGGTGGTTCTGATGTACAATTCCATCTTTACCCTTCCTACCTAAATAGGAGTAGAAATGGCATGTACATATTAATGCACCGTACGCATGAATCCTGAAGCCAGGTACATTTTGACCGCTGGGATTGCTTTTTTAGAGTTAAAGGGCAACAGGCCCAGTCCTTTAACGGAAGTCAATAGACTAAAAATGTTTACAAGGCGCCGTTGATGGGGGACGTCATCCGAAATAGTAACCAAAATCAGTAGAGTTTAACCACTCTCGCTGAACAAGACATAGGGGTCGTTTGGTTTCAGGGACTTTTTTGTGTGTTGGGAGTAAAAAAAGTCCCTAAAAGTCTCTAGAAAAACAAAAAGTAAGGACCTTTTTAGGAAATTTTTGCTAAAAGTCCCTAGAAGACCCTCCTTAAGAATCTTTTTTTTTTCTAAAAGTCCGCGGGACTAAAAAAGTCCCAGACTTTTAAACCAAACAGGGTCATAGTCTAGCCTAACAACAAGATGAAACTTAGGTAAAAGCTGAAATAAGATTGGAAACCTCCTCCCAGAGCTAGGCCTTCACATCAGGACACCAACACACAGCATGTGACATACTAGACTTCCAGATAGCATGAGGTCTTCTTGAGATTCTATCATATCACCTCCTAGCAAAACTCAGTTGCCAGCAGGGTTGAGCACAAGCTCTAGTCTATTTCCTTCGTCTCTAGCCCATCCATAGTAATTGAGTAGCTTCGATCTTGATTTTCGCCGCCTTCTTCCTTGAGGAGGTCCCTTTTCTCCACGAGACATAGAATTGCCCATTTTTTGAATCATCTTGGAAAACTAGAAATAGAGTATACTCGTACTCCTCCATGAATATCTCTGAAAACATAAATCATTTCTAAGTTTCAATATACACCATAAAGCAGTCAAGGTGCAAATATTTATAACCCCATTTCGCTTATTACTCACCAAAATTTTAGAGTTAAAGGGAAACAGGCCCAGTCCTTTAAACGGAGGTCAATAGACTAAAAATTTTTACAAGGCACGGTTGATGGAGGACGCCATCCGAAATGGTAACCGAAATCAGCAGAGTTTAACCACTCTCGCTGAACAAGACATAGTGGTTCTTTGGTTTCAGGGACCTTTTGTGTGTTAGGAGTTAAAAAAAAGTCCCTAAAAGTCCCTAGAAAAACAAACAGGAGGACTTTTTGCTAAAAGTCTCTAGAAAGACCCTCCATGAGAATATTTTTTCCTAAAAGTCTCTGGGACTAAAAAAAGTCCAGACTTTTAAACCAAACAGGGTCATAGTCTAGCCTAACAACAAGATGAAACTTAGGTAAAGCTGAAATAAGCTTGGAAACCTGCTCCCAGAGCCAGGCCTTTACATCAGGACACCAACACACAGCATGTGACATACTAGTCCAGATAGCATGAGGTCTTCTCAGGATTCTTCCTTCGTCTCTAGCCCATTCGTAGTAATTGAGTAGCTTTGATCTTGATTTTCACCGCCTTCTGCATGAGGAGGTCCCTTTTCTCCACGGGTCACAGAATTGCTCATTTTTTGAATCATCTTGGATAACTACAAATAGAATATAGCCATACTCCTCCATGAATATCTCTGAAAACATAAATCATTTCTAAGTTTCCATATACACCATAAAACAGCCGAAGGTGCAAATATTTATAACCCCATTTCGCTTATTACTCACCAAAAATTTCAATGGATTCAAAAGAATCACCCAGTTTTACATCTAAGGTCGACCCATAACTATTTAGCAACTGTAGACTCAAAAAACAGTTGATGCATGGATTCCTGTTCATTGTAGAAAAGACAGGTGGGATCCTTGACTTTTCTTCTTTTTCCCTAAGTTGCCTCTAGTCAGGATCTTATTTTTACTAACTAACCAAAGGAAATAATGCACCCTAGGAGGGATCTTGATATCCCAAATTGATGGAACATAGACAGGTTGAAAACCTCGAAAGTCGATTATCTTATAAAGAGTTTGGACTGAAAAAGTACGGTAGAAAGAAGGAAATTGCTAGATATCATGCCATCTTCTTCATTGGAGAAGCAAATGGTTGAGGCCAACTAGCAAACCTCATCCCAAGGCTCTAACATATTCACATCTCTCTTCATAGAAAATGTACTTTTTAAAAATTTTCCCCATCCCAAAGACTTGCAACTAATTGATTTTTCTCATTAACCTATCTATATATTTTTCAATACTGGATGCCTAAGCTACATGGGCCCAGCCAGTTGTCTTCCAATCTATACCCCATCTTTGTTTCCTATGCATCCCACATGAAACCTTTGAAGAAAGGAGAGGCTCCTGTAGTTTTGGTATGAAAGATATTTAACTATTTAGTATTACACTTATGGTCTAACGGCTCTACCCAAAGTTTGCCCTCATATTTTTATGTCTTTATCCAAGAGGCTAACAGACACACATTCATGTCTTTTAGATTTGGTAGATATTGTTTCCTAATTGGCAAGGTGGTACTTGCGAGCATTTTCTAAGTCATTCGATAGAGAGTTACCATCTGTGTATTTAGAGTTTGAATGGCCCATTTGGGAAATTTTATCAAAGAAAGCAAGTATATGGGAGTGTTGGCTAAGCAAGTTTGACAAGTAAAGCTCTAGTTGCTAAAGATAAAAGTTTACCTCTCCACCCAGCAAACCTACTACACTCTCTAGGATATACCTACCTTTGATGAAGGCACTTTGATTAGTAGACACCAATCTTTGCACCACTTTACCTAATCTATTAGTAAGCAGTTTTGAAACCATTTTAAAAACTACAATTCAGCAAGCTAATGGGCCTAAATTGTTTCATGTTGCAAGAACCATTGACTTTTGGAACTGAAGTTATAAGAGCAAAATTCAATCTATAAATGTCTAAAGATCCTTTACGAAACTCCTTAAACATATTAATAATGTCTTATTTAATATTGTCCCCAAAAAAATTGGTATAAAAGGAAGGACAAACCAGCTCCTTGAGGGGGTCCAAGAATGGCTCCTTCAGAGAAAGGAGCCACCAAAGCATTATTTTCCTCATTGCTAACTAAGAATGGATTTCTTTATCTAAAATAACATCTCCTCTTCGCCATTGATAAGAGGCCAAAAAACTAAACTTGTATCATCCCTTTTTATTGGCCTTGGGAACTTTCTAGGAAATACATCTTTTTATTTCTGCTTCTATAGTTAGCTACAACATAAAAATCGGTCATATTCCTATCACCTTCTAGAATATCTCTATCTCTAGATTCTTGTCTAATTTTGATTTCTTCAATCCTCCAAATTCTATATAACTAATATTCTAAAGTCTTATATCTAGTCCACTCTTCTCTACGTCAAGGTCTCTTGCTTCTAACATCTGATCTAAAATATTATATTCCTATGAAAGATCCTTCTTGGTTTTATTAAACAAAGCTAATTGATTAGTAGCCCAGCCTCTAACTAATCTCCTAAAGCTTCTAACTCTGAATTGCTAGATATCTATCACCTTTTCTTCACAAAGCAAGTAGAATTGACCAAACATTTTTTACCCTTTCCTAAAATACTCCTCCTGAAGCAACCATTTCTCAAATCTAAACCTTTTTTTTTGCATGTCTAATATTATCTTCAAAATCCACCGAGAAAAAGGATTATGGTCACTTTGGGAATTTTATCTAAGGATTTCACCCTAGCCGGAGGGAAAGCTGATTCCAAATCTATGGATATAAACATTCTATCTATTTTACCCATAACAAGATTCTCTAGATTATTAGTCCAAGTAAACTTTATATTTCTTAACTCTAATTCTATTAACCCCCACTTATTGATCCAGTCATTAAAGAGACCAGTCCATCTAAAATTAATCAAACCATTGCTTTTTGTTAGAAATATTTCTAATTAAGTTGAAGTCACCTCCTATAATCAAAGGTCCTTGCTAGGACCCCATTAACCTATGTAATTCATCTACGAAAACTCTTGTTTACCATCATCATATGGTGACCCATACACAGTGATAACTTTGAAGGATGTTGGTGTTTCCTATTGCAATCATCAAATAGCAACTACGCTAAGAAACGTTGTGGTATAAAAATAATTCAACACTTACTAAACAAATGTAATCATAGCATAAATTGATATCCCAAGCGCAAGATATATATAACTCTAAAAATTAACTTTGTACCATTGTAGCATTTCACCTAGAGTATTCTAGGTATCGTAATTTATTTTTCTCCCAAAGGAAGGACTGTAAGACAAACATTTTTATGACTCATAATTAATTGATGTTTAAATCAATCATTCCAATACTTTAGAAGGGGTAAATAAAAAAGATAAATGCTAATAACAATAATAATGATGGTTAATAACTAAAGTAAATGTTACTAACAAAGATGATAATGATAACAAATAACTATGATAATGGTATTTCAGAGATAGAAAGATGTAGAGACTTAACTAATGTGGTAAAGACAATCATAACTACTCTATAAGTAAAAGACTTCTAAATAACTACCGGTCTAAGCATAAACAGGGTCCTAAAATACCATTATCTTAGACTCGTCGATCAACCAGCTGGTGCTCCACCTTCTTCACTAGGATCATAAACATGCTGACGCTGCCAATTCGAGAGTTGGACACATACTACACCCCCTAGACCTCTACCGCCAAAGTCTTCTCCAGCAGAGCTTCCCTGATGAACAAGCTAATCCCAGGCAAATGATGCCTTGTTGCCTTCCAAGACAACAACATACTAGGTCTATTTTGTTCCTATGGTTCTAGAAAACAAGGAAGACAATAGAGAGAGGGCTTTTCGCGCTCGGCACAGAAGCTCTATGAGGCGGGCATCTAGTTCAAGCACAGGAAGCCCGTCTACATCGACAACATCAAGTACAATAAGAGCAAATGCAACAACATGCTGAAGATGCCCAGGGTTGTCCTGGATGGCTACAATGAGTACAAGTACCGCAACCTGATGGTGTTTGAGGCGCTGCATGCCGACGCCGGCAACAACAACGACGTGTCGAGGTTCGTGCTGTTCATGAGGGACCTGGTCGACTCCGCAATCGACATGGACCTGCTACGCAAGAAAGGGATCCTAGACAGCCACCTAGCCGGTGGCGACCATGCGATGGTGCGCCTACTCGGCCGCTTGACCAGGGGACGTGGCCAAGACCAAGAGGAGCCCGATGTGCAGCGTCCACAATGAAATGGAGAGCTACTGCATCGACAGATCGTGGGTCTGGTGCGTGCTGATGTTGAAGTGGTGGGCCAACCTGAGGACCAGCCAACTGTCGAACATCTGGACATTCATCGCCCTCCTCACCGGTATCTTCTTGCTCGGCACCGACATTGTCCAAACTATGTACTCCGTCAAGTCTACGAGCTAGAAAGACAAAAAGGCGGATAAGTGTTTTTTTAGATTACACAGTAGAACGCAGATGCTCAACACGTACGCACACTCATCCCTATGAACACATGTACGCAAACCCTACCCCTATGAGCACCTTCGAAGGACTAGGCCAGCAAATCTTGAAGTTCACGAAGTCACCACAGGCGCCTCGCTGTCAACGGGAACGTCGCCTACCACTTAATGTATAGCGCTGGAAAATCCTGAAATAAATCCAGGATAAAGTGTCACACCCAGGGTTTGAACCCTAGGTGGGAGCCCCCAACTAATGGTCTTTGCCATTGCGCTGTGAGCCCCTTGACAAAGGCAGATAAGTGTTCATTATTGAGCATTGACAGACCACAGACGTACGTTGCTATATATACAGTGTTTCAAAATTGCAGTGATCTTTGTTATTCTGTCAAGCATGTTTTATATCAGACGTGGAGTGTGTCTATGCATGGCATTGTGTTTATGTGTGCATGTTGTTTATCACTTGTGTCATGTTTTGTGATCGAGCTTATGTTTCTTTATGAGCTGGATCTAGTTTATAACTGTACGAGGTTTTTTATATCTTTTGTTCTAGAACTAAGGCCGGTTTGGCACAACTTCATCGGTGAAATTTGTTTTTTAGGGATTTTAGATTTACAAGCAGCTTTTATGGTGAAGTTGAGTTGTATTTATCACCCTATTTGGCAAAACAGCTTAATATGGTACACAAAAGAATCAAATGACCATATTGTCCTTCCTTTATGTTGTTTTTATCTTTTCGATCTTCCTCACAGGTCCCTCTTTCTTCCTTCACCTCTGGCTCACTCTCTTTCTTCCTTGACCCAATGCCGAGCAACGGCAGCCATCAGGTCTAGTAGCCACACCCACGCCTCATCAATGGCCACAAGGCTGGGATTCTGCGCTTGCACCCCACCAGCGGTGCACCTAGCTAGGCCATGGTCGCACCCCAACGGTGATCGCGAGGCCGGCAGCCCCACCTCGGCAGCCACCCACTGGCGGTTGCGCACGCATCTACAACTTCCATGGCGGCGGTTGTTGCTATCTAGCCTACTCCTTCCCCTAGAGCCAGACAGGCACACATAGTCTTTATAGCCTAGTGGGCCCTAGTTGTGTCATATGAAGTTAGGATGAGCTACTTTTTTCCAACTTCAGTCCAACTCATCCCTTTGTAAGAGGAGAGAAAAAAATAGCTTCACACACTATATAATCATAAAATGATAGTAATAATGTTAATCCACTTGCAAAAGGATGCAAAGGGGGCAAGTGGACATTGCATGGCATCGTCGGTCCACATGGCCACGTCAGGCAATGTCAAGTAGGCGTTAGGGACACACCCTAGCTCCTGCCATGTCAATGATCAGTGGAAGCACCTCCTAGGAATATCTCCACCATAAACCTATGTCAGTTTGATCTGAGGGATGAAGTTGAGCTACCCTAGATCCATGGGCCCACTGTCACTCACTTGAAGGGCCACAGCCGACCTTCTTACCGCCTTATCTGCATTAGTAACCAATTTTCCGACTTCACAACTGCCATGGAGAAGCAATCAATGCCGTAGGATGAAGAGGCGGTGGGATGGATGGTCGTTTGTCACACCCTCCTACATCGGCCGATGCCGACTTTCCTCCATCGACCTTCTCCACCCTCAACAAGTACCTCCATGCCTTCCTCGGGCTATAAAAGGCAAGGTGGAGCTTGGTAAAGATCATCCTGAAAACGACATTCTCAGCATTCAAGCTTAGAGTAGCTCTGTAGCAAGCTCTATTTGTAGTATAGAAGTAATAGCTAGCAAGTAGTGGGTGAAGAGTTGAGTCAGAGCTTCACCTCGGGAGTCCGGAAGAGTCTTCTGGACTCTTTGGGTCTAGTATAGCTCCTTTGTAATCTTTTAGTATTTACTTTATTTGGCACTTTACTTACTGTTACACATTGTGCCCAGCATATAGACACAAAAAAAACCACGTCATCATAAACAAACTTTAGCTCGCCACAAAACAGACACAAGTGACACAACATGCACGCATAGGCGTGGGCATAATGTCACACAGAGACATACTCTACGTGTAATAATAACATAAAAGATGAGATAGAGAACAACATAAATCACTACAATTTTGCAACACTGTAGCAGCACACGTGTCTCCGGATCATCAACAATGAACGGTCCACCTACCTCTATGTGCTGGTGGTGGAGGTAGTGTCGGCCTGCTTATTTATCTTTGTAGTTAGACTTGACGGAGAACACAGTCTGGACAATGTCGGTGCAGAGCAAGAAGACAGCGGCAAGGAGGGCGATCAACTTCCAGATGTTGGATAGCTGACTGGTCCTCAAGTTGGCCCGTGACTTACACATTAAGACGCGCCAGACCCAGGATTTGTTGACGCAGTACTTCTCCATTTCTCTGTGGATGTTGCACAACCTACTCCAAAATGGTGCATATGCCTTAGGCTAAGATGATACTGTTACCTTAGTCAAGTGTCGTGTTCCTACAAGCTATCGGAGATGTAGGAAGCCCAGAAAACCAATTTTGAATTCAAGCTTTTCGAGAGATGATTTGAACTGAAGCAACTACAATTGTCTGTCATCATAGCTTTGTATATTGCAGTGGTTCAATAGGAGTCATGAATATGCGAGCGAAGGTTACAGGTTTAAGGCGCGACAAAATAATACTTCGCAAGAAAGGAACTGCTTCCAAAAAGCGAAGGTCCATTATCACAGGAGGCCAGAGGCTACATTAGTTTCATCTATATGTAGTTCAATAAATACCTTGTGCAAGTCAAACATGAGCACTTACATGGTATTTTGGTTAGTTTGCTCATGTAAAAACTCGAATAGAAATTGGTGCAGCCAAAGCGTGAACGTAAAGGGCACCGCTAGCTGCGAAGGTTCAAGGAGATGATACCTTTGCCTTGAGGATTTTACCTTTCCTCGAGGGTTCTCATAGGATGAAGCTTTCACTCCCAAAGAGCTTGGCCGGACAAAGCTCCGATGAAAGCTGACGACGAAGGTCGGGAAGGCGATGAATGTCGGGCTGGAGGAGGTTTTCTAACGACAGAGATCCGCAACGAAGGTCTTCCGACAATAGAGATGGAGGAGGTCTTCCGTAGATGGAGGTCCACGACGAAGGTATTCCGACAACGGAGATGGAGGAGGGTTTTTTTGCGACGGAGATGGTTCCGACAACAGAGATGGAGGAGGTTTTTTGACGATGGAGATGAAGGATGTTTTCCAGCGACAGAGATGGTCTTCTGATGGCGGAGATGGTCTTCCGATGACAGAGATGGAGGAGGTTTTTCCGACGAGAGAGATGGAGGTTTTTCCGACAATGGAGACAGAGGAAGTTTTTCCGATGACGGAGATGGTCTTCCGACGATGGAGATGGAGGAGGTCTCCGTGGACGAAGGTTGGATTGGAGGAGGTCTCTGCGATGAAGGTCGGATTGGAGGAGGTCTCTGCGGCAAAGGAGAAGGTCTCTAAGAAGGAGGAGGTGATGAAGATCTCCACGAAGAAGGAGAAGGTCTCCACGACGAAGGTCAGATTGGAGGTCTCCTCGGCGAAGGAGGAGGTCTCCGCGACGAAGTAGGAGGTGACGGAGGTTTCCATGACGAAGTAGGAGTGAGGCAATTAGGGTTTGAGTGTGTGTATGTGAGGGAGAGCACCGCCCCCCCACACACACACACACACACCCCCACCCACCCCCTCCTTCTCACGGCACACTATATATATATAAGCAAGGTAAATTTACATGCCACCCCTCGGTTGGGGCTGGATTTATAACTCTCCCCACTAACTCTACTTGGGCCTCTTCTAGTGGCCTTGGCCCATATGAGAAAGCCAAATCCCAACACCGGTGAAGCTGAGCCATGCCAAATTGGTCTTAATTCTAGAACAAAAGATATAAGAAAACCATGAAAAGTTACAAACTAGATCTAGTTCATAAAAAAACATAAGCTCACAGAACAAGACACAAGTGATACACAACACTGCATGCATAAACACAATGTCATGCATAGACATACTCCACATCTAGTATAAAACATGCATGAGGGAACAAGAAAGATCACTGCAATTTTGTAACACTGTAGCAACGTACGTCCGCGGTCTGTCAATACTCAATAATGAACACCTAGCTGTGTTGTTGTCTTGCTAGCTCGTAAGACATGACAGAGTAAGCATAGGACTTGACGGAGAACACAGTCTAGACAATGTCGGTGCAGAGCAAGAAGACAGCGGCGAGGAGGGCAATCAACTTCCAAATGCTGGAGAGATGACTGGTCCTCAAGTTGGCCCACGACTTACAGATTAAGACGCGCCAGACCCAGGATTTGTTGACGCAGTACCTCTCCATTTCTCTGCGGATTTCGCACGGCCTGCTCCTGTCGATCTTGGCCACGTCCCCGGTCAGGCGGTTGAGCAGGCTCACCACCGCCTTGTCGCCTCCGGCGAGGTCGTGGTCCAGGATCCCTTTCTTG
Source organism: Hyparrhenia diplandra (assembly GCA_015847255.1). NCBI lineage: Eukaryota > Viridiplantae > Streptophyta > Magnoliopsida > Poales > Poaceae > Hyparrhenia > Hyparrhenia diplandra. The sequence goes on from JADLZK010003443.1 coordinate 18,580, forward strand.
CGTAGCAGCTCCACGTCGTCCGTGGAGTCGACCAGGTCCCTCATGAAGAGCACGAACGCCGTCACGTCGTTGCCGCCGGCGCCGGCGTGCAGAGCCTCCAACGCCATCAGGTTGCGGTACATGCACTCGGTGGAGTCATCCAGGGTAACCCTAGGCATCTCCAGCGTGTTGCAGTTCATGTTCTTGAAGTCGATGTTGTCGAGGTAGTAGGGCTCCCTGCGCTTGAACCAGATGCCCGCCTCGTAGAGCTTCTGCGCCGAGCGCGGAGCAGCCTTATCAGACTCGTCGTCATCGTCGTCTTTCGGTGCTTCTGGAGCAGCGCTGTTTCTTGGAAGGCAACAGAGTATCATCTGCCCACATCGGTGACAGGGATCTGGTTGTTCCGGTGAGCTCCCCCTCCGGAGAAGACTCCGGCGGTAGAGGTCGAGAGGATGCAGTCCGAGTTTTGAACCGACACTGGGAGTAGGTTTAGATTTCGGGTAAAGGAACTGGAGCACCAGCTTGTTGATCGATGAGTCAGTCTGTGTGGCAGCCCCAACCCAAAGTAGTTCGACGATCATTAGCTCAGAACATATTTAACTCAACAAATAAAGGCAGTTGATCTCCATATATGCATGAATATATGACGCATATATGCATGCGTGCTTACCGGAGTTTCGCCAGTCCCAACGGCGACGATGGTACGAAGCAGGATCAGGGGCAGCTGGTTCTCGATCAAGAGCATGTCACGAAGGACGAAGAACCCATTGTTCACAACAGCATGTGGGCCGAAGACGGGATCATTCGGCAAGTAATCACAGGTCTTCAAAGAAGGAATTCAGAATATTAGTGATTACAGTTGTATGCAACAAAAGATGTGTATACAAATTAATGAACCTGCATGTATGGTTTAATTTACCACTTTTCCTTAATTTACATATTTCACAATATGTTTATCACTTCTATATTTTTGGCGTCTAAATTTTAAGATGATTTCAGACAACACTCTGCTTGTAACATCAACTAGTACAAGTTAACTGTTACTTTTGTGATTTGTTTTTGTCTTTGTGTCATAAATGTTAATTTTTTGTCTTTGTCTACATATACAAATAATTTTATATTATTTTGCAAAAAAAATATAACTACATATTATAGTTGGCTATTCGCTATTTTTGGAGGTAGATTGCTAAATGTCATAGTCGGCAATTTAAAACATCACGAAAAGACGTACGGGTGATTCACTTACAACAATGACAAAATAATCCATTCTCAAAAATGTTTCTAAGAATCATTAGTTTGAATCCACTGTACTACAAGCAAATGATGAGTAATTGTCAAGATAATGGGCATTTAGTAAAAAGTTACCTCATTTTCTAGCTGTTTTTGTAATTCCGCATGAACTCCAGCAGGAAGCAGCCGTCGGCGATCATCATTTGCAGGAACTTGTCCCTATTCTTCCCGCGCCACTCGCCTCCCAGCTCCGCTCCGCGTACGCATCCTCCAGGTCTACAGCGATCCTTTCCACGGCCGCGGCAAGGTCGCCCAGAGTCTTTACCGCCGCCGGCCCGCCGGAGCAAGTGCCGGACAGCCCTGAGCTTGTGCTCCTCCATGGGGCGCAACGCGTCATCATTGTGGTGGAAGGGGCCGAGGGCCACCATCTGTGGCTTGAAGACGACGTTGCCGCTGACGGTCTTGAAGTGTGGCGGCACGCGGAATATGCACTGTTTCGGCCATTTCTGCACCGTCGCCGGCGGCTCGGTGCCGGCGACCTTATTCTCCATGTCTACCACCCACATATTCTGCATGCTTGAGTAATATAATGTACTCCCGTATAGTTCTATTTCAGTTGGCACTCTGGCACACTTACTCGATCAGGGCCTCAGGCCACTCAGGTACGGTATATATAGGCCAGCACAGAAGGTTGAGCACCACAGTACAGGAAGGTCATCAGGAGCCTCTCATCATGTTGATAGAACACACGGCGGTGATAAAACAAGTCCCTAGACGTGATCTTTCGCTTACGGCACGCATCAGATACCGCCTGCGTGCCTGGGTTAAAGAGAAAGCTATAGGCTATTAGGGCAGTGTAATTTTCATTAAGCCAAGCGAATTAAGTAAGCCCAAACTAAAAGCATCTGCTGTGAGAGATGGAGAGGGATGCTTAGTTATTATACCTCTTGTTGCCACTTTGCCAGCATTGCTAATCAGGTTAAGAAGGATGCAAAGTATCGAGCGGATAAGGTTGAAGCATGGCTAAAATCGCTAATGTGTGCTTTACAGATGTAGCCAGGTCGATGCACTACACCGCCGGCCGTCTAGGCTTCTCAAAAGGAGAGTACATCCATCACGCTTGCTCAGTTCAATACAATATATACATGGATACTTGTTTATGTTGCTCCGGGACTAACTTCAGATGTAGCTTGTGATGAACGATAAGTGATTGACAAGATTTTGTTTGCTTTGTACTCCCTCCATTCCTTGTTATAAGTTATAAGACGTTTTAGTTTTTTCTTATGTGTACAGAAAAGCAACATCCGATAATTTGAAATGAAGAGAATATAAATAGTTATACACATTTCCTATAGCGCAGTCGCCTAAACCGTTCAGGCGACACACCCACCCGTGTGCACCTTATCCCTCGCTCGCCGCCTCATCTCTCGCCGCCTTCTTCCTCCGGTCGGGACTTCCACGCCCAACTGCCCTCCCCTATCCCCTCCCCTCCGGTGGCTCCTCTCCTCCATGACTCCTATGGCGGCCCTCTATGAGTTGTCCTTCCTATAGAAAACTTTGTAAAGTCTGTGAGGGAAAGGGGCCTTGGCGCTAGGGCTCACCGAGACTCCGGCGAACCCTAGCGCCCGCGGCAGGGTGGCGGGGGGCTAGCGGCAAAACCGATGGTGCAAGAACGACAGGGTGGTGAGAGGAAGAAGATGAACGCCGACTGAAATCCCACCTTTTTCAGGCGACTAGTTTTAAGAGATGCTTCTTTTTTTTCTCTCTAGAATGGTTGAACCATCACTATAAATACTTCTAGGGATGGACTGCCCTTAGAAATTATTTATAAAGATGGACCGCCTTTAGAAATTATTTTTCCAAAGGTTATCAATGTTGTCATCTACCTCTAGAAATTATTTATGCTATAAAACGTAACTGAAAATTGTCGTATATTATGTACCTTTGTAACATATAATAGAGTAGTCATGTCATAAATTATGATCATTGGATAATATATTTGGCTATGTATACAGTTTGTTCAAAGTTTCAGTTAACATGACAGAAGTTTGATTAAATATAATGCCAGCATTACTGCCCATGTTTTAACTAAAAATTCGAGCAGTAAATGTGCATTTATGAATTCCAGTTGAGCATTCTAGCTGCACATGCATCACGTGATCTTTTGCTTACGACATGCATCATCAGATAAGGTCGTCTGCCTAGTCCTATGGACTAATAAAAAAAAGTCCCTCTAAGAGAGTCTTTTAGGGACTAATACAAGAATAGTCTCAAAAAAGTTACTCCTGTTTGGTTTAGTAGGGACTAAAATGGACTTTTTTTAGTCCCAGGGACTAAAATGGACTTTTTTTAGTCCCAAGGACTAAAAAGTCCATAAACCAAACAAGACCTTAATTAAATAAGATTCAAACCAAAAAGCACGTGCAGTGAGAGATCGAGAGGATGCTTGCTTGCCACTTGTTGCCAGCTTTGGCCAATCAGACTGAAGGACGCAAAAGTTTGGAGTGGATAAATGCTGCATTGCCTGACCTGCTGCATAGATACGACTTCTAATTCATGTGTGCTTTACAGATGTAGCCAGCTGATCGGTGCACTACACCGGGGCGTCTAGGCTTATCAAAAGGAGAGTACATCCTTCATGATTGCTAAGTGTTATACTATATATAGACAGAGCTTGTTTATGTTGTTCAAGGGCTAACTTGAGATGTATAGTTTGGTATATACTTCATGTGATGAGTGATCTGTGAGTGTTTTGTGTACTTTGGTGCACCGGCACGCCCTGCACTTTTCCCACACGAGAAGCCGCTCGACGCGGATTTTCTGGTGTTCAAAAAAAATTGGCACGCCCAGATGAGTGAACAAATTGAAAAAAAAAATCACCCAAAATTCTTACCCAACTAATCTACTACAACTATATGGGAAACCACCACTTAGCAATTCTTTTAGTTGGGGTGAAGTTATGTCATCAGCGGGTCCCACAAGCCACTTTTGTCCACATGTGTTCATGCAGCAATGGCTACTACACTTCATCTTCTGCTACCACCATTAGACCAACATGCCATCGGAAAGACTGAAGGGTCTGAAAACTCAATCATCGTTATTGGTTAGTGTGTCCATTGCTCTTCACCTCCTGCACGATTGATGCATGACAAACTGCCGCCAAGCAACCGAGCGGTTGGCTGACTCTAATATTTATATAGCATCCCTGGCCAAGTTTTCTCAAGGCAATGAAAGCAGTTGAGTGTTACCCAGCACAGCGGGCTTGGCCGAGGCTCAGTTTCTCATACCGAAGTAGACAGGCTGACCGGCGATGCTGTCGTGCGGTTGCATGCAGCGATGCCAGATCGAGGACTGCCTCTAGGTGCACTTGTCCAAGCTCGAAGGCCTTTGATCAAGCTCAGCATCCTCTGTTCTTCTCACGAGTCATTTGATGGTGTTGCGTGACATGGAGATTCTCATGTAGTGAGAGATAAATTCAGGCAAGGTGTCAGAACCCAACTAGATTGGGCTGGACCGACACGTGAATTGGGGAATTGGAGGAGGAGGGGGGACGTGGGCGGGGCGGCAGCGGCAGCGGCCGGGCGGCCGGCGTGCGGCCGCGGGGGGCGCGGGCGGCGGCGGCGGAGACGGGAGGCACAAGGGCGCGGGTGCAGAGGCGGCGGCGGCGGGCACGGGAGCTGAAGGCTTAAGATATATTTTTATTTGCTTGCTTATCCCCTAGAGATTACATGCCTCTTGCTTATATAGCCCGACTAGTGGGACTTGTAATCTAAGCAATCTCTATAAAAGGTTTCCTTATACGATCGGAATACCTTTTACAAGCAATTCCTATTTATTTATTTCCTAATAAGGGTCTCCCTTATAGATGAGATATCCCCTTGCACACCAAAAATTACCTGAGATAATCCTAACTTGAAGATGAAGCAAACTCGGACTCAGACGGGAGAGGGAAAGCGGCGGCGGCAGGGGCGCCGGGCCTCCCTGCGCGCGCCCCCCTGGCCCCCCTCCTGGGCCGGCGGCCGTCGCGTTGAGCCCAATTAGCCACTCCCGGGTTGGCCCAATTCTGGATCATGACATTTCCCCACCGTTCGACGAGGCGGCGCGTCCACGTGCCGCCCAACCCACCAGGTGGTGGCGAAAGGCACGTCGATCTGGGAAGTGACAACTCCAGGCCCGAAGTAGAGGACGAGAGGGCCGCACTTGTCGTTGTCGTCGTTGCAGATGCTGGCGTCCTTGTCGGAGAAGGAGAAGTCGAGGTGGAGGTCGCCGAAGTAGATGTTGAACTTGAAGCTCAGCGGGGGCTGCACGAAGGAACGTTCCGCCCATGCACGTCGCATGACGGAGGCGCTGAGGGTGCCCGATAGCTCGATCATCTGGCGAGTCGTAGGTGGAGACGTGTAGGTGTAAGTCGTCGGCACTGTCACCTTAGCATGGAGCTGCCTGCAGTAGACGTGTCCAAGTGACGTAGGCGGCGACGAGGTGAAGTCGAGGAGGCAGCCGTAGAGGAGGTCGCTGGGCGTGCTGACGGAGGGCCCCAGCTGCATCTCCTTTGTCCACGGTTCGCCAACCGTGACGTTGTTGATGCGGAAGAAGACGTCGCCGTTGTTGTCGAAGAGAAGGACGGTGGCGCCCTCGACCCTGACGTCCGGAGTCGCCTGTAGGAGGAGGACGCTTGCTGGAAACGCCTGATCCTCCCGAGGGCGGTTGGGGAGGTGGAAGCCCACTGCTACGCCATGCAGCGGGACGTTCTCCCCCATCAGGAAGTCCTGGAGAAGTTCTGAAGCGGCGGGGATATAGTAGCGGTGGAAGTACCTCACGATGCCGTAGTGGAGGCTCCACTCTGGTGCGGTAGCCCGCAACTCGATGGCGTTGGCGATGATCCCGAGCTCCTTGTTGGTCGTTGTGCCCAATTGCAGCACAGTAATCATGTCGTTTGCTGTCAGTCCTTCGATGTCGACCATGGCAGCAAAGAAGACGCCGTTGTCCCGGCATGCGCGGTCAACCAGGGCAGCCGCTATGTCACCGTCGATGTCGCCTCGGGTAGGCGTGGTGGTCGGCCGTGGCGCCGCCGGTGCGGCCGTCCTTGTCGGCGGCGCCCCGCTCGTCGTCGTTGTAGCGTCGGGCAAGGTCGATGGCCTCCTCCATCGAACGAGGCTCGAACCACTCGGCGGCAAGGCGGCGTCTCCCGCAGGCCTCCCACGAAGAGGCCGACACGGTGGCGTTGTCCCTCGAGTTCCATGCGTAGTGCATAGTTCTCGAAGGCGCCGATGTAGTCGTTCGCCTTGCCTCCTCGGGAAGGCGGCGTGCACGCCCGGTGTCAAGGTAGGTGGGGGTCCGGTGATGCCGTAGGCGGTGAGTGAACTCGCCCCACTCGATCGGAGACTTCTTCTTGGATAGATCCATGAACCGCATCGCAGCAATACCAATGAGGTGGAAAGCGGCGTAACTCACGTAGTCGGCCGGGGCGATCTCCAAGTTAAGCTGGAAGAAGAGCTCCAGCTTGCGAATCCAGAGGTCGGGGTCGTCGGTGCCGTCGTACTCCTGGACTTGCAGACGCGTGACGTAGCGAGGGGGATGTGATGCCGCGGGTGGCACCATGGGCCTGAGCGCCGCGGGTGGCGCGGTCGGGGGACGCCGCAGTGGCGCTGGGGAGGCGGAGCGCCGCTGGTGACGCCGTCTCTGCCGGGAATCCCGCGCAGGTTCGTGTGTCGGTGGAGAGGAGAGGCGGGCTGGTGTTGCGGTGTCGCCGAGGGTGACGCCGATGACGGCCGGAGCGTCACCAAAGAACGCCATCATCTTCCTCCACCGGAGAATAGCGGGGTCGAGCCATCGACGGAGTCCGCGGCGGGAGGGGGCGGCCAAAGGGCGCCGAGGCGGCCAGCCCGGTACCAGCGGCGGCGGCCTTGGCCGGGCTGTCCTCCCGGCGTGGTCGTCGTGCGCGCACGGGGGTCCTCGTGGTGATGCGACGTACTCCATGCGACGAGGCGAGTCTCCATGTTGTCGAAGCGCCGGCCGATCCGAGCGCAGTTGTCGCCGAGGAGCGCCTTCGGCGCCGCGGTGAACTCCTTCATCTCGGAAGCCATGGGTGGTGGGAATCGTCCCGGTCTCCCGGATATCACCGTCGAGAACCCGGCCAGATTACCGGGCCGACACGTGAATTGGGGAATTGGAGGAGGAGGAGGGCGTGGGCGGGCGGCGGCAGCGGCGCGGGGGGGCGCGCTGGCGGGCGCGGGGGAGGCAGGGGCCGTGGCGCTGGGTGCAGAGGCGGCGGCGGGCGGCACGGGAGTTGAAGGCGAAGATATATTTTTATTTGCTTGCTTATCCCCTAGAGATTACATGCCTCTTGCTTTATAGCCCGACTAATGGGACTTGTAATCTAAGCAATCTCTATAAGATTTTCTTATACGATCGGAATACCTTTTATAAGCAATTCCTATTTATTTATTTCCTAATAAGGGTCTCCCTTATAGATGAGATATCCCCTTGCACACCAAAAATTACCTAAGATAATCCTAACTTGAAGATGAAGCAAACCGGACTCGACGGGAGAGGGAAAGCGGCGGCGGCGGGCGCCGGCCTCCCCTGGCGCGCGCCCGACCCCTCCCTGGGCCGGCGGCCGTCGCGTTGAGCCCAATTAGCCACTCCCGGTTGGCCCAATTCTAGATCATGACACAAGGATATGGCAAGGAGAGGGAGAGAGAGAGTACATGCAGGTCTATTGCCATGTGTAATTCATATGTCTACCATATGATCCAAAGAAGCTAGATTCATAAGGATGGCAACGGGTCGGGTTCGGATCGGGTGGAGTCTCCGTGCACCCAAAACCGAAACCCGAAATCGAAAACCAAAACTGAAACCGAAACAAATTCGGGTGGAAATCCATCACCAAAACCAAAACCGCGGATAAACCGAAACCCGAACGGTTACCCGAAACCCGCGGATAACCCAAAACCAAACGGATACCCGTAGATATATATACACATATTCACATGTATAAACAAGAGACAACAAATAATAAATATTTTCATGAGTCAACTTTGAATAAATTTAATAATCTAAGTAAATAAGTTATTATTAACATATTATAAAACATGAGTTTTAATTCTAAATGATTTATTTCGGATATCCATTGGATATCCACGGGTGGAAAACTAAACCCGAAACCAAAACCGAAACCGAACCCGAAACCGAACACGAAAACCGTGGGTGAAATTCCAACACCAAAAACCGAAACCTGCAGAACCGAAACCCGCGGATATCCGAACCGAAACCGAACCGCTGCCATCTTTATAGATTCATAAGTTTCTTGGCTGCATAAGATCGAAGCCAGAATCAAGGATTCACTTAATTAAATCCTCCTACAAAGCACTATAGAGTTCTGCAGGACCATGCGGGGAATCGTCTTTACATCATTTTACTTATCAATCATGTTCAAACAATATTTTTGGATTATAATTGCCATAAGCCACTTAGTGATTAACATCCTATCACAATTATATTTCTTCTTCGCACTGCTAAAGCAACGTGTAGGGAATCCTCCTAGTTAATATGTAGTCAAAGCCACTCCAAACAGCGGCAAGGAGGAAATTTAAATGATTTTGAGAGTTTATTGTGTAAGATATTTGACTTTCACTGCTGCTGGGAAATAAACACCTGTCTCTAAAAGGTCACATCATCCGCTATATTCTCACTAGCGGTAGCAGTGTATGTCTCTAGAAGCCATTCTAGAGAGAAAAGGCCTTTGGCAAGCCCACCAAGCACGACTCCCATGTTGTGCCGCCATTGTCGTCTGGTAGATTCAATTCAGATGAGATTAATTTCATGAAGGACTCCTCGACAAATTAAAATGGCATGTGAGCGAACAAATTAATGTGACGCACGAAACACACACGACACATCTATTGTCGTCCTGTTGTAGTTTTTCTTTTCTTAAGTTGAGGCTGTAATGTGTTTTTTTACTCTCTTTTTTCTTTTATCTATCTAACAAAAATCGGCAAGTTTTCTTGCGGCCTTTTTTAAAAAAAAAAAATCTATTGGTATGGGTTAGCATGAGTTAGCATGATACCTGCAGGCACGAGAACAAGATTATGACATCTATATTGTGAACTCAACTGCTCACACAAAGAACAACGCAATGGGTAGTATAAGTTAGCATGATATATACCTGCAGGCACAAGAACAAGATTATGACATCTACATTGTAAACTCAACTGCTCACACAAAGAACAACACAATGGGTAGTATGAGTTAGCATGATACCTGCAGGCACGAGAACAAGATTATGACATTTATATTGTGAACTCACACTACTACACAGTTGATTTTACACAGCGTTTGAAAATGATTTTCCGTAGCGGTTTTTTGAAAAACCGTCACCATTAATCGATGACCCAGCAGTCGACCCGCCAGGGCAAAAATCGCCACGATTAATAGATTAACAGTGGCGGTTTTTGTAAAATAACCGCCACGGTTAATGGGCATTAACCGTGGCCGTTCTTTTACCATGCCCGCCACCATTAATGATGTGAGAAAGCACATAGGTGAGCTCATATGAAGCTGAGTGGGGCCCGCATGTCTGTCCCAGTGAGGAAGCACAAATGTGCTTCTCCATGTCGAGGATCTGGGGCAATGGGTTGTGACCAATCATATTTCGTGAATCAAAAGCCACGGATATGTGACCAAGGCCCATGTGCTTTCTAGAAAATAAATGCGCCCACAGCCATATGTACGGGTGACCATTCATCTCTCTCATCTATAACCCTCTCATACCGGCACAGCAAGGACGGGGGCAGCCTCCTCGACGGGATCTCGCCCGGGCGAGCTTGAGCCCGCACCGGCGGCGCGGCGAGTGGCCGACCCGGCGGTGGTGGCGGCGGCGCCGGCGAGCAAGGCCTCGACCCGGCGGTGGTGGCGGCGGCGCTGGGCGAGCAAGGCCTTGACCCGGCGGTGGTGGCGAAGCGGCGCGGCGACCGGGCGGCGAGCATGGACCGGCGGCGTACGAATGTGACGGCAACAGCCTCGGCCTTCCCCAACTCCAGCGAGGGCTGAGGCGTGCTCCGACGGCGGCGATGGCTGCAGCGGTGGGGCGCGACGCGCGGCGGCGGCGACAGCAGCAGCCTGTGGATGGCGGCGACGCGGCGGCGGCCTGCAGCTGGGGCGCGCGCCCGGCGAGGCTACAGCGTCCTCGGCGACAGGACGACGCTCTCTCCAGCGAGTGGCCAGCGCTCTGGAGGAGGCGGCGGCGGCGACAAAGAAGCAGCCTGTGTATGGGGTCGTGGGCCCTATCCATAGGTTTTTTTTTTTTATTTATTTTTATTTACCATGGCGGTTTTTTAAAGATAACCATCATGGTTAATATGATTAACCGTGACGGTTATCTTTAAAAAACCACCACCATTAATAGATTAATGGTGGCGGTCCTAAAAACCGCCACGGTTAATCGGTGACCCTAGCTGCGTAGCGGTTGCAAAAACCGCCACGGAAGTTCAACTGAGTAGTAGTGTCAACTGCTCACACAAAGAACAACACAATGGAGTGAATAATCAAACATAAGACAACTTAATTAGGAGGACATGGGGCATTAGCATGGATCCTCCATAAAAATAGTAATGACTAACTAATAACTAATCTGCTGAAGACAAATTATGGGCATTACCTGTTGCGATCTGACTGAAACTTATGCTCAGATCCCCATGTGCAGAGAAAAGAAATATGCAAACAACAAGAGGGCACGTGGCAAGTACTCCCTCTATTCCATTGAAAGTGTGGTTTTATACTTTTAGACTCTCTTTAACTGTTCATCTTATTTAAAACTTTATATAAACATTATTTATTTTGTTATGTCTTATTTCATTTTTAAAGATACTTTGATGATAATTTATTTATTGTATTATTTGCTTAAATTGTTTGAATAAGACAAACGATCAAACACAAAAGTCTGAAAAGCGTTCATGCAGCAATGGCTACTCCACTTCGTCTTCTGCCACCACCATTAGACCAACATGCCATCGGAAAGACCGAAGGGTCTGAAAACTCAATCATCGTTATTGGTTAGTGTGTCCATCGCTCTTCACCTCCTACACGATTGATGCATGACAAACCGCCAAGCAACCGAGCGGTTGGCTGACTCTAATATTTATATAGCATCCCCGGCCAAGCTTTCTCAAGGAAACGAAAGCAGTTGAGTGTTACCCAGCACAACGGGCTTGGCCGAGGCTCAGTTTCTCAGACCGAAGTAGACAGGCTGACCGGCGATGCTGTCGTGCGGTTGCATGCAGCGATGCCAGATCGAGGACTGCCTCTAGGTGCACTTGTCCAAGCTTGAAGGCCTTTGATCAAGCTCAGCATCCTCTTTTCTTCTCACGAGTCATTTGATGGTGTTACGTGACATGGAGATTCTCATGTAGTGAGAGATAAATTCAGGCAAGGATATGGCAAGGAGAGGGAGGGAGAGTACATGCAACCCGGATGGAGCTTGCTTGCTATATATATATGTATATATGATCTGAACAAAGAACTATGTCTATTGCCATGTGTAATTCATATGTCTACCATATGATCCAAAGAAGCTAGATTCATAAGTTTCTTGGCTGCATAAGATCGAAGCCAGAATCAAAGATTCACTTAATTAAATCCTCCTGCAAAGCACTACAGAGTTCCGTAGGACCATGCGAGGAATCGTCTTTACATCATTTTACTTATCAATCATGTTCAAACAATATTTTTGGATTATAATTGCCATAAGCCACTTAGTGATTAACATCCTATCACAATTATATTTCTTCTTCATACCCGCAGCAACGCACAGGGAATCCTCCTAGTTAATATGTAGTCAAAGCCACTCCAAACAGTGGCAAGGAGGAAATTTAAATGATTTTGAGAGTTTATTGTGTAAGATATTTGACTTTCACTGCTGCTGCAAAATAAACATATGTCTCTAAAAGGTCACATCATCCGCTATATTCTCACTAGCGGTAGCAGTGTATGCCTCTAGAAGCCATTCTAGAGAGAAAAAGGCCTTTGGCAAGCCCACCAAGCACGCTGCTCCCATGTTGTGCCATTGTCGTCTGGTAGATTCAACTGCTCATACAAAGAACAACACAATGGGTCGTATAAGTTAGCATGATACCTGCAGGCACAAGAACAAGATTATGACATCTATATTGTAAACTCAACTGCTCACACAAAGAACACAATGGGTAGTATGAGTTAGCATGATACCTGCAGGCACCAAAATAAGATTATGACATTTATATTGTGAACTCAACTGCTCACACAAAGAACAACATGTACAATGGAGTGAACAATCAGACATAAGACAACTTAATTAGGAGGACATGGGGCATTAGCATGGATCCTCCATAAAAATAGTAATGAATAACTAATCTGCTGAAGACAAATTATGGGCATTACCTGTTGCGATCTGACTGAAACCTGATGTTCAGATCCTCATGTGCAGAGAAAGAAATATGCAAGCAACAAGAGGGCACGTGGCAAGTACTCCCTCTGTTCCATTGTAAGTGTGGTTTTATACTTTTAGACTCTCTTTCATTGTTCATCTTATTTAAAACTTTATAGAAATATTATTTATTTTGTTATGACTTATTTCATTGTTAAAGATACTTTGATGATGATTTATTTATTGTATTATTTGCTTAAATTGTTTGAATAAGACGAACGATCAAACACAGTGCAAAAAGTGTACTGGATGAATGGGACGGAGGGCATAGCTAAGCTTCTTTGGCAACTAGGCTGCATCAGTGTACTGGATCAATGCCTGGCAAGAGACTAAGGTGGGGCTCTTTCTTTTCTTCTCAAGACTACTATATATATGAAATATGCAACTTTAACTGACTTGAAAGCCCACAGCCTTTTCCAAAGCTGAGAAAACCCAAAGGTAATACTACAAAAACGGATCATACATAAGAGTTAAAAATTAGGCTGGTTCTTATAGGAAATGCATGGCAATGTCATGGTACATGTAAAAAAATATGGAGTACAGCGCATAATATGTGTCATTTATTAAAAAAAAAAAAAAAAAAAAAAAAATCATCAACCACGTCTCCAAACAAAGGATATAAACTCTTGAAGCGTATCTGTTGCCAAACCAAACCGAAAAGAGGGAAGGGTCTCTGAAAGACTGTGAAATGAATGAAATTCAATGTGTTGTTGAAATGAAGTGGATGAATGTATAATATCAGATATCACCAAACAATGATTTATAAACAAATGCTGCATAAGACTTGCCCCAAAACATAACCGTTGCTCTTACCCCTCGCTTTCAGCTGTTGCACATGAACACACAAAATTAATTAATAAATAAATAAATATAAAATCTGATCATATTAATGTGTACAAAGTAAGCTATATTAACAGTGACTGTGTGTCACGAGCACTATCAGCAACTGGGTGTTGAGACCTCTTAGTGGCTGCCATGCCTTTCCCGCTTCGAGAGGCGCCAGGCCGTGGGCAGTAGGCAGACGGAACGGGAACCGTGGTGGGCTGGCGGGCATCCTGGCACGCGGCAGAGAAGAGAGATGTTACGGGCCCGCAAGTCAGGAGAGGTGGCGTTGTTGTCCGGCCCAGTTGGCCCAAAAGGCGTCTGGGATCCGCATGCGGCATGCAACGGAATCGGCGCGTGTGAAAAGAGGAAGGAGCGGATCCGAGTCGGAACTCGGAACACAGAACCCGGTGCCGAGAAGGAAAAGGGCCCGCCCAAGCGTCTAGTCGGGGGATAATATATTGCGACCCCTGGTCCTCTGTACCAACACAGAACGTTGCCGCCGTCGATCCCCCAAAGTTGCGAGGAACAAGGACGTCGGTAGCTCCATCCATCGGCGTCACCAAGGCTGCTGGGCTGGCGAACAAGAAGGCAGCCGGGATATATACTGTAATTTTAGCAATCCAGCACCCGCTCGGCCCCGCGTCGCCCCCGCCTGGGCGACTTCGGGCGGCGACACCGCCGCCGCCGCCTCGCAGCTCCCCCCACCCCCTCTCCTCCCTGCCGTCGCCGGAGGGATCCGCCCGGGAATCCGCGCGGGCTCCAAGGAAGGCGGCGGCGGGCCATCTGCAACAGCCGGCGCAAGCTCCGGGCGGAGGAGATGACCCCGCCCGGCAATGGTGACGACGGCGGCGCAGCGGGCGCAGATCCGGCGCCCCAAGGCCGGATCCGGCCCCTCCCATCTTTGGATCGCGACTTGAGGTGGTGGGGGCGTCGGGGCGGCAGCCAGCTCGGCTCCATCGACGGACGGAGGCTTGCTGCGGGACGGCGGGCGCCTCGACGGCGGTCGGCGGCGCGTGGCTGGCGCGAGGCACCGTCGGCGAATCTGAGTTCTGCCTTGATGCAGCCGTGCGTTGGTCAAGGCAGGTGCGGCGGCGACGGCGACGGCGGCGGATCCGGTGCCCAGGTGGCCGGCTCGCGCGCCGGTGAAGGGGACGGCGGCTGCGACGACGTTTCCATGCTGGGGCGGCATCTGCAGCGGGTACAGGGGGTTGGTGGTGGCGATGTTTTGCCTCGACGTTCCTCGGGCGAGATCGCGGCAGAGGACGGCGACCGAGATGCGGAGCTCGGCTGCATGAGTGCGGGGAATTGCGACGGTGGAGCTCCTCGGCCGGGATGGTCGCGATAGTGATGCTGCTTGCTGTGGTCGAACGCGCGCGGGTTTTCGATGCTCCGGGCGAAAGCCCTCACTAGATCCTTCTGGTGGGATGGCGGCGGCGTCCTCTTGACGCCGCTTTCCCCGTCGAGGGCGCCATTCTTTGAGCTAGAACCATCTTTGCACGTGGCCTCTCTGGGTGAAAACCCTGCCCAGGCTCTTGACGAAGCGACGGGCGGCGCTTACTCGGCGTCGTGACCTCCTTTGGAGGCGTCGATCTCTAGAGGCCCCTTTCGATCGGTGTCGTGGCTGTCCTATTGCTTATGGTCGTTCCGGCCGGTGGTGGCAATCCCGCCGCACGGCATGCGACGGGGTTGTCTACCTCTCGCCAAGGCATCTATCTCCGTTGGTGGCCATGGGTCGCCGCTGTTCGCTTGCAGCGGACCACGGCGCCTGGACTGGTGTTGCTTGGCAATCGCCGGTCTTGGTCTGGGACATCGCCGCGGAGGACGGCGCTTTGGGGCAACGGCAGCGTAGGGTGATGACTTGGCCCGCAGCGGATCATGGCGGGTTGGTCAAGATGGCTGGACCAACCCGGTGTGGTACAACGCGGAAGACGGCGCAGCGACATCCTTGATCTATCGGCTTGATGGTGGTGACTTCGTGCTAGGGGAAGCAACAGGAGGTTTTCGAGCCAAGGTGGTGGTTTGGCGGCTTGGTACGACCTTGGGGGTGGGGCATCTCATCTCGCTACTTTGACGGCAATTCAAGAAACGAAGTCTGGAGCGTGGAGCCGTGTGGCGGGTGGTGTCCCCGCGACGCGAGAGTGTGTGTCCAACGGCGGATGAGGCGAGGCCCCCCGCCGTTTGGTTTGCTCGGGCTCGGTGTTTTCATTCCGCCGGGTGACTTGATTTGTGCAGCAACACCGCGGCGAAGAAGGTCACGGCGGTGGCCTTATCGGTGTGGTGATGTCCACCCTTTTGTTCCCGTATCAATGTTGGATCATTTCGAGGTTTTCGATGCTTGCAAGTGCGCGGATGTTGGGTGGAACTGCGGTTGTGCTCCGTCTCCTTTTTCGTCGTCATGTGTAGTGTGTTTTGGCCGTGTTGATGCCCCAATCCAACCGCCATTGAGTATAGTTGAGTAGTAACCCGCGTTGATGTCCCAATCCAACCGGGCGTTTTTGCTTTCTTTTGTTTTGCCTTGTGTTTTGCAGTTTTGTACTTGGCCTTCTTGGCTTCTCCTCCTTTTTAATATAGCGGGCAGCTCTTCTGCCGGTTCGTTTCAAAAAAGAAGGCAGCCGGGACAAGCATGGTGAAAGGCGACATCCTTCGAGACCAAGCCCGCGGTGGGGGAGCAAGACGGCGTCTGGGAGAGAGCCGGAACCGGGGCCAAAGGAGGCGCGCAAAGGCCGAGCCGACCGTGTCATTGATCACCAAGGAGAGGGTGCCCCAGTCCTTCATCGACAGGATCAAGGCACGTCCCACGCGCAAGCTGCCTCCTCTCTCCCAAGCAGAAACCGAGCTCTACAAGGAGTTCTTCCCCGAGGAACCCGAGGCCATTGCACTCGAGCTGGAAAACATCACCCGCATCAACTACTTGGTTGATCTGGAGCAGTACGAGAAGAAGGGGTACGCAGAGGTGGGCGTCGACTTCACCAACGGAATGAAGCAGATCTTCATCCTTCCACGGCAATAGCTAGGTGCCCGGGAATCGTGCAGGGTTTCGTGTCGGTGGACCAATGGGTGTCAAGCGACGTCCATCTTTACTACTATGTCGTTGTCTTTGTTTCTATCCGGTCCGCTATCAGTATGATAATGTTATATGTGATGAGTTATACGTATGTGACTCTGTTTTGTCCCTGATCAGCTATAAGGCAAAATGTTGAAATGTGATACTGAATGTCACCATCGATCCAACATGCATGAGCAATTTAAATGATAGTTTTGTGATTTCTCGTGCATATGTTTCAAACATGCGGCTGCTAGTATTTTAGCATCTATTAGCTCCAGCATATATTTATTATTAGTTTCAGTAGTTGCTCACTTCACAACTATATATGTTAGGCTGTTGGTTCATGAAATTTCCCTCACCGCATTACTTTCATTTTGAACTGTTCATTTTCCGGCTTTAGCCTTTAGCTGTATGGATGCTCACTTCACTAGTATCTAAAACGTTGATGGCTCAGTCTCTTTAAATCTAATGGCTCCTGTTAATCTGCAATGGGCCCATAGTAAAATCTTACGCGTAAGATCTTATGCCTGTGTGTGTGTTTTTCCTTTCACCGGACGACACACGTACGTACCCACGGTGGTTCTTCTCATAGGCGGTTTCTTCCACTACGGCATCGCACCCAGTTCCATCACCGCGTTGAGCGACGCGGCCAGTGATTGCCAGAGCAGTAGGAGAGAAGGTAGCTAGGGTGGGAGAATGCGGAGGGTCTGTACAACATAATTAGAGCCTGTTTGGTTCACATACGACTAGAGACTAGGGACTAATTTTTAGATTTAGTCCCTAAATTACTAAAAATGGGGACTAAGGACTAATTTTTTTAGTCCCATTTAGTCGGGGCGTGCTCGCTACTGACCTGGTCGGCCACTCCGACCAGGCTAGGCCCAGCTAACAGCCCACCTAAGGGCCCGCGACGATGCCTCCTTCTTCCCTTCTTCCTCACGGCTTTCTTCTTCCTCGCGTCGTGTCCGACGCCACAGGCGCCCGGGCGGCCGCCTTCTTCCCGCCCCTCTCTTCTTCTCCCCCTCCGACGAACCCTAAGCCTACCTTCAAGCTCCGAGCTCCAAATCCAGCCATGGTAGCCCCGCCCCTACCACGGCCAACCGCACCTAAGCCGCCCGACGACCATGCCGACCGCCGGGCCTACCTACCTCCCCCGGCCGACCATTCTATAGCCCCACCGAAAGCTGCTTGGGTGGAGGTGGTGTATAATGGGGCGGGGAGGAGGCCGGCGGGCGGGGGCCACGCTGGGTTTAGGTGGGCAGCCTTCCACGCGGTGGTCGGCGCACAAGATCATTCCATTTAGTCCCTATTTCAATAGACTCTTGAGAGAGAGTAAAGGCTAATTTTTAGTCTCATTTAGTCTCTAGTCTGTTTGGTTCATGGGACTAAGAACTGAATGAGACTAAAGATTAGTCCTAGTCTCTCCTAAAAGTCTATTGAAATAGGGACCAATTGAGACTAAAAATTACTCTCTCCATCCCAAACCGTAAGTCATTTGACTTTTTTGACAATAAGTTTGACCACTCGTCTTATTTAAAAAATTGTGCAAAATATCACTTCTTTTGCCGTGGCTTTCTTTATTAATAAAAGTTTTAAAGAATGGCTTAAATTTGACTATATTTACACAAATTTTTTGAATAAGACGAATGGTCAAACTTGAAGCCAAAAAAGTCGAACGGCTTACAATTTGGGATGGAGGGAGTAGTCTCTGGTCCTTATGTTTGGTTATTTAGGGGCTAAATGGAACTAAAAATTAGTCCCTAGTCTCATGGGAACCAAACAGTCCCTTAATCATATCATAAAACTAATATCATGGAATAATATTATATATTTGATTATGTACACTTGTTCAAAGTTTCAGCTACATGATAGAAATTTGATTAAATGCCAAGCATTACTGCCATGTTTTAACTCAAAATTCGAGCAGTAACACTACATATGAATGTTTTGTACATCGCCTGCCCTAACCACCAAGAATGGTATGTACAATTCATCTCCCCATCTCGACTTCATAGCTTACCAGCACAATGGATTTCACAACATGTGACATCATGTATCCATGTTTCCATTAAAAACATTGGATCTCGAATTCCAACTTTGGGAATGACCACCAGGCCCATGTGGCTCCACAATTCAACTCCATGCAGTCAGCTGAACAATGGTGTGACTACCTAGCTTGCTATACAAAGACTCCAAGTCGGAAACCAGATGTTCGGAACAAGCAAACAGCTTCTTCCCTGGCCGAACAATAGATGGAACCACACGATCAACATGTAGCACATGCCAGCAAAGACGGACATCAGTTCCAATTCCACAAGGACCCATCTCTAGAGTCAGACTCCAAGCTACTGTCAGGACTGGGGATCCTCAAGTCAGCAAAAGTGTTAAGACTCGTGACATATCCATATCATGAAGGACTGGGGATTGGAACATTCCGGTGGCTTTCTGCAAAATCTCTAATTACGCGTTTAAGAGTTCTACCACCCTTCCCTTGCATGTAACCTTGATGGCTTCTTATATTATCACCAGTCCTGCTGTAAAGATAGTCTGAGCCTGCATCCTGAAGCACCTTGAGCCACAATGGAACTATCATTGCAGCTTCCCTTGCTTTAGATACTCGGAAGGCAAAAGATTTCACCTAATCAAACACGTCAGCCAACATTAAGCAATAGCTGTGAATCTATTGAGCACATGACTAAACACACTATCTGCATCTATGGATTCAGACTTGGCATCAGATTGTCACGTAACCAAATGAAGGAAAAAATAGTTCAACATGTTTTTATCAAACATCCATGTTTCAAATTAAATTAGAGAATAACAGAATTAATTATGCCAGATAGTTACCAAGAAAATGATCCTCAACGAAGTGCTAATTCAATCACACGTGATAACACATAATGCTTGTGAAATTTAAATGGCGGAATTAGATTACCTCAGGTCAATAGTTGCAAACTCAAGTTAGTTAGAATTTTTTTGAACTTAAAAAAATAGAAAGAACACATTGGCTGGGACTGGAACAATCACAATGAAAGCTGTCGTGAAAAAGAATACCGTTGATTGTAGCCACCCCAAAAAGAGAATTCCAACTAAGAACAGCCTTCCATGCTGTTCCCTCACAGAAACTGCACAATGCTGCCAGTTGTTTGCAATATTGTTGCAGATTTATGGACCTGTTTAGAGAAAGAAAATGTGAAAACTCCACAACATTTGACCCAAGTAGAACAAATAAATCAACATAAGCACTTTGTATAACAGCAGAAATAGTATCATCACCAGTATGCTAAGAACTTAAACAGACTCACCCAAGCATACTCCCACTGTTCCAAATTATAAGTTGTTCTGGGTTTTCTAGATACATGGATCTTGCTACACATCTAGATGTACATTATGTGTAGATACATAGTAAAATTATGTATCTAGAAAAGCCAAAGTGACTTATAAAGTAATAATTTGGATGGGAGAAGTTGCTTATGCCAGATGAGAAGTTTGAAAACCAGCTAGAGCTTATTAAGGTTTACACTCACAAGTACAATGTTCAAGCTAGTTTAGATGTCTCACATAATAAATTGAGTGACCAAAAATATATATATGCGAACAAATACAGACAAGTACAACAAAATTGTTCTTCAAATTGCACCCACCCTTGACAAGGCGGATACACCAAGTAGAGCATATAGCACGCTTGATAATAGACCTTCACCACAGCGTGCCAAGATTTGGATTAGGGCCACACCAGGTGACCCGTTAGGGATGCACTCAGGAGATTCTAGCACAGCAGCAAGTACAGCCTCAAGAAAACCTGCAGATGGATTGTAACTTGGAATTATTAAGTTGTAAATGATTGAGTACAACCACAGGAATTTAAGTTATAATAGCTTGAGCTGAATTGCTGATTCATGACAATGACAGTGGGCAGGTTATAACAAAAACGTGGTGTCCATATGCCAGCTGTCTCCAATTTGAAGCATAAATGATCAGAGTACAGAGATTTTAAACACAGTCCCAAAACAAAAGAAACACTAACTAGAAAAATCCTGAAACTTGACCACACACTTGCCCTAATGCTAATAATATCAACTTGAAAGACCTTTTTTAATAAGCATGTTAAACAGTCATAGTTCTAAAGAGAAATCGCCAAGCCTAATAAAAGTGATGCAAAGGTTTTACCATACCAACTGCCTTTGTTAGCTGAAAATGCATCCATGCATTTGAAGTAAAATGAACTTCATTCTATATTGCTTTCATTTCTTAATGATGTTTTATTTTTAATGGAAACTAAGGAAATGATTCACTTCCAAATGGTGTTATAGTGTTATACAATCTCAGAAGGAACGAAACTAAATCTTCCCAAACTGCACCTATGTTAACTAGTTGATGCATTGTGCAAGACGAGAAGGGTCAATCTGTTGGCTCACTGAAGATGGCCAGCTTCAAAGACAAATGAATTTAATCACATAGAAAGAGACAAAAAGTAATGGAGGGGATTCAGAGAACAGTGTAAGTATTTATTTCAGGTATCATCCAGCTTACCAAGAAAAGAAAAGAGTCATAGATGTAAAGCAAAGCAGGCCAAATTTGCTGACTTTAGTTTTCACTCCAAACAACACACAAAAAATCTTATCGTCACATTGTTTTTTAAGTGCATTTCTTAAATGAAACCGTGGCGACGCACGGGCACTATACTAGTCACAGAATGAGGGGAACGCAAAAACATGCAATTAAAGCCAGAGCACAATACATAAAAAGCAAAGAAAATAGCACTCACATGACATATATGACATTGCTGCAAGCGCAGCTCCTCGGTGCATTGCTGTAGAGCATATAGCTGCCTTTTTGAAATGATAACTCAAGCAGAGAACTAGATGCTACAATAGTTTCCTGATTATTTATGCAACCAACAAAGTGAAGTAGTGTTAAAATGGCAATACATATCATGCCAAGATACTGAGCTAAAATATATTACAAATATTGAAACAAGAGAAAAATAAGAACCTTTGGACAGCAGCGAATAAACGTAGATGTAAAGTAGGTATATGCTTCAACTAGGTCAGGTTCTTGATCACAGGTATAAGAAGAATTCAGAGCTGATATTGAAGATGCAGAGCTAAGTGTTTCAAAAGTCCTAACAAATAAAGCCCCATACTCTTCTTTGTGGCCAAACTCCTCAATAACATTGGCAGCTGAAATTTCAAGGTCAAGTAGAGTCAACAAATTTACTGAAATAAGATGCCATGCTAGTAATTTAGTTATAATTATTAGTATGACATATAGAAATCTTCCATGGACATGCTAGTTCAAAAGCATATCAAAAGTACATAGCTACTGCTGGGCACTAAGGCAGGTAAGTTTTCCTAGAGGCTCTAACTGAAAGATATGGATCGAGTTTGTTAGAACATGGGTCTGTGGGCAGGCCACATGGGCCTGGTGTCCAAGCCCATGTGGCTGGACTGCCTTAGGATTAGATGGTTGATTAGGCAAGGATCACCGTTGATTGGGTGTTTCTATAAACCCTAATGATCCTTGCCTATATATGTACCCCTGTACTATTTGCCATCTAATACAATCCTTGCCTATATATGTACCCTGTACTCTTTGCCATCTAATACAATTGATCCCGACATATTGCTCTCAGAGTTGAATAAAACATAAGCTCAAACATATTTCTTTAAAAGTTAAAGAGAACAACAATAGCCAAACTCTTATTTACATTATGATCAACTATTAACCCTTGCTATGACAGGGTGCAGAGAAGAATCTTTTTAATTGAATTTTGGAAGCAAAAAAAATAATGTTGTGCATAAAAAGAATAGCTCCTTGCCTGTCCTCAAGAAGCAGTCATGCCTTTGAAACAGCAAGAAATTTGCAGACAAGCACTCCATAACTTTAGGTAACAAAATATGAAAATGGTATCCTGTAGAAAACAAATGCATAAGAAAATTAACTTATTAACAATTATGCAACTTGAATTTTCTCATTCTAAAAATCCATGTAACTTACACTTAAGAATGTATAGCAGAAGAAAGAGAACGACATACAGCTGCAGATAAATTCACATTCTCCATATGAGATGATCGGAAAAGCTTTTCAAGAAGTGGCCAATATATTCCAAGAAGAACTACAATTATATCATCATCAACCAGACCAGATGTGACTGATGTAACCAAATGACGAAACAAAGCACTCATCCTGTAGAAAGGTATAAATCACTTGTATTATAGATAATATCAAACTCCCAGCTTCTTAACAAATAATTGAATATCCAAAAAGTAAAAATAGGACAGTGATATGCTGTCTTGTGCAAAAAGAAGGAACAGATTAGTTGTAAGATTCTGCATGTCAACGAGCAATAGAGGTCCAATCGATTGCTCATACATCACCCAGTACTACTGCAGCATAACTTGAAGGAAAAGGAACATCAAACTAGAGCATGAAACAGTACAAAAACTATACCTATAAAGACCACGGACAGCAAGATCCAACGATTGTGTATAAGCAGCTGGATTTTGCCTTAGCGATTGATCTCTGTCTATGTCAATCTGGAAATGGAAAGTACAAAATTTGATGATTACGCATTCACTAACAGTTCACATGTGGATTTTGTAAGAATGGCTACACTAGGAAAAGAGACCATACAATCTTTTCCACCGTGGAGTAACTGGAACAAAGTAACCTGGCCAGTGAACTTTTCTTCAACTCTTTTTCACTAACACAACTTAAAGCATGTGTGATTGCACTAATTATCTCTTCCTCATCCTCTAGCTGCAGGTTCCCTTTATTCATGCCCTGTAAGAACACTGTTTTTAAATATTACATTGCATATAATGCCTAAACAAAAAGATCTATCAAGGTATACCTTTAAAGTGTGTATAAATGGGATTTAATTAACTTATGACCTGTAATGCTAAAACACTCAGTGAGCATACATGAGTCTATGACAACAGTAGCCAAAAAAAGAAACTGATGCAAATAGTTTGTCCAATTAGCAAGCATATGAAAACTGAAACGAACTTTCTTTCTAGATGGACAAGCTTCATGATATTTATTTAGTTATAATGATACCACATGATCATTCATGCAAGCAATGTCGTATCCACTGTATAAATTAAAACCTAAAGACCCACAAAAGCTTCTGTTGACAACCAAAGTAACAAATGTCCAAGCTAGCTCCAAGCATCAGCTTGTTGAATATAGAAGAGCGCTTTTATCCTTATAATCACCCCTCAGAGAATAAGAGGAAGGAGACGTGCTAGTAAAATCAATGAAAATATTTTCAGCAATCTTCTCAGTACTAAGTTGATATGTCAAGTATAATCTGATATGGGTAAAATGATGTATCCAATATATTGTATCTTTAGTTATGACCAGTATCATTTAGAATATCGTGGTAGAATGGATTTGGCAAAGTAGAAGCCGTATTGTTACCTCACTAATCCAGAAAAGAATCTCAAGGTTCTGAGGTTCATGGACGAATGTAGGAGCATCCTCACAAAGTTTGCGCAAGGCTAAGGAGCAAGCATTTGATGATATAGATTTTGAAATTCCTGACGCCAAAAAAATAGGCTGAACATAATGATGAAAAACAAAATTAACAGTCATAATGAATATACAGAATCCTTAACCTTCACAAGCACTCAAAGTACTTACAGTAAGGGCTTAATGTTACTTTGAGAAGACGATAGCCACTTTGAATATGAACCAATGACATCACCAAACGATTTTATATACCTTGACATTTACAGAAAATACAGAAAAAGAAATTAGCATTAGCTTCATAAACTACGATAAAAAAAAAAAATCAGAGTGTATATATATAATAAAAAGTGAAAACATATGGAACAAGTCCTACCAAAAACAAACTTCCATTCAGTTCAACGGGTGTTCTGCTGGACAAAATGTTCACAAAATGCATTATGATTGAAAAATCGAAGGAGCTTTCATCTTGTAAAATCGTGTCAGCAACCTGAAATTCAACAATTTATCAGCATATAGATCAAACACACTCTTCCTGGCATGGTTGTGTCCAAACACACAGTGATATGCACATATCTAGGTAACTAAAAATGTGTGCTAGTGTGTGTGTGTGGCAGGGGTGGGGGCTGAAGAACTTATAACATGAATCAAAAGATAGGGAATTGTCTCTTAATTGGTTCCAAACGCAATTATAGGTGTTATTTTATCAAGATTCAAGACTTATGACCCATTTCAATCAATTTGGCATGCCCCCCATTAAATCCCTGAATGCAACAAGTTGTTCCAGCAAGTATATTGCACATAAGTGATTCTAAGATGTGATTCTCTACTCTCTAGGAACTGAGAAAAGTAGTTTCTCCCTGATTCACTTCCTGCATCGAATCACTTCTTACATAGGATCCTAGAGTCATAGACAATCACTTTCAGCCACAAAATCACTAATCACTTCCCACAAATCAGAAGTTGCAGGAGGAGCTCTACCATATAGGTTTCTTTTAGAGATAGACATAATATCATACAGGTTTCTTTTAGCGATGGACATAATCGAAGGATGTAAAGATCTGGAAGGATGTAGTCATAAAATATAGTGAAAAAGCAGGTAAAGAGCAATACAATCAATATGGTCCATGAGGATCAAGTTATTTAAATCTTATCACAACAATTTGAATCTTTTACCAAGTGGTACAATACACTTACCATGCTGAGTGCATACATTCTAACTTCTACGTCCTTCCAAGGAATTGTTTGGCTTGAGAAATCGCGAACCACCAGAAAAGAGCTGCATATAAATTAAAAATACAGGTAGAACACAAAGTTTTTGGTACCACAACCTTACTCAAAATAGTGAAATACAGAATAAAAATGTCAGAACTATCTGTCAAAATGGAAGCTTTAAAAGATATCAATATCGAAGATAAGCAGCTCTCCAGCATGTTCAATAAAACTAATCTCAATTATCAATAACAGAGGCTACTTCATGCCCATGAGGCCACGACACAGAACAAAATCAAACATAAATTAAATACATAATTGACATGAAGATGTCAGTTTCTTGCAGAGAACCGCAAGATTCAGAACAACTAATCTTTAGCAACTTAGTCTCTCTTCATTCTTGACCATATAAATTATGCATCTTTTCCTTATTAACTTACGTTGGCTAAGTTACTTATTCTAAAATCTATTGGAAAGGACTGCCCCACTTTCCATAAACAATGAGGATTTCTTGGATCCATAAACAAATTTTACTTAGTGTTTCTACACCATACTAATGCAAATAAGAGTTCTAAGTAACAGAAGATTAAGAAGCATGTTTCACCATTTGTTAAACCATAAATATGTCATAATTGTGTAAATAGGGATGGATCATAAGCAACCATTCAGCAAAATGATATGTACCTTGTTTATATATGCAGGGGCACCTAGAAGCAAACAAATGTCAACAAGGAGCTCCTCTAAATTCATCCTGAACTGGGTTAGCCCCCTCAGGTATACAAGGTGCTCCATCAGAATCAGTGTCGATCTATGAATGGGCAGAATGACAAGACATAAGAAGACAAGAGGATTTACAAGAGCTCTGTTCTACAATTAGGTATACAAAAAGGGACAATGTAAAATAGCTAGTTTTTCCCCTTGTTGATGAACAATTGTGAGTTTAGTTAAAAGGAAATACAATACATAAAGTATGATTACAAACCAAAGGCTGAATTCGTAAGATAATCAGCTTCACTTGATCACTTTATTATGACAAATAAGATATATAACTTTATAGAGAATCAAGCCATACACATATAACGATCCTACATAAGGGTAGAACAGACAAACCTGAGCACGAAATAAAAGAGCATCCAGCAGTGAAGAAAACACAGGCACAAACAACTCTTGTATCACATTTCTTTGGCTGTCTTCACATCAATACCAAGAATAAAATTTGCCAAACTGCACCTGCAGAGTTTCTCACAGAAAGTAAATAATTATATCCCAAACATGCACATTAATACCATAAGAACTAAAGTTCACTTCAGGAGAATAGAAATATGGAAAATGTTCCAATTTACACACTTAAATATTGTAGCATAAGTGCCTTATCAACAATGGGCATATAGTAATTATTATACAGGTGCTAACAACAATGGAACTGCATTGAGTGAAATATCACAATATGAGTCCTTGAACAGATGAACACAGCTGGAATTCCAGGAGTAGGGTGTGTTCTAACTTCAAAGGTCAGCCACAGCGTAAAAAATACACCTTCCAAGCAAGTTTGTCAGGATACGCCAGTTGAAGAGCAATTCCTTGTGCAGTTGTGCCACACATAGGCCTACTAGATCCCTACAATCATGTCGAAGATGCTAACCAGTCACCAACCCACCCCATCCTAAATTAGTGCTAGTGCACACAGACAAAACACTGATGACACCTCAATACAAACCAAGAAAAGAGCGTGTAATTTGCTCCCCAAAGTACATGGACTAATTGTTACATGATATGGCGAAAAGAGCTTTTCATACATGGAAATGAAAGGTGAAAGGTAAGCATCATTACCAAAATTGCAAGGTTGACTCTGCAATTTCCCAATCTTCACTGGTAAAAGCTACACATCTGCAGTTGGGGTAGAGCACTTCCAGATAATGTGGTAAAATAAACTGCAATATAAAATTATCTGGAAACCTTGAAAGTTAACACTAAAACTCAAGAAAAAGTACCACATAAACAATGCAATAAATTGACCTCAAAAGTCCATCGGTGAGAGCAAGTGCTTGGCTACTCCCTTCTGCAACCAAATCAGGTGCCTAAGAAAGTTGAACAGCTATCAGGTCATGTTCAACAGATTCAAACCCATGAGAAAAGAAAAAACAATTTTTGAAAATGTGTTAAAGGCTATGTTCGGCTATTAGCTAGGGCGGAATCTAGGCGGTGACCTAGAGCCTAGAGCCTAGTCGGGAGTAAGCGGGCCTAAGGCGGCTCCCTACGCGTTTTTTCCTAGGCGTTGCCATCTACATACATATACGTTGCCATATACATCATATATACCTCTAAAACAAAAGAAAAACAAGGGGGTACTAATGGGCCTCTAGTCTAAAGGGAAGCCCATCAAAGCAGCTAACTATTCAACAGCCCACCTCCCACCTTATCCTCTCCCCGATGCCTTCCCTCCCCTCGTTTAGCCCCCGCGCTCCCCTGCATCGCCTTTGCCGCCTCCTCTACCCCGCCATTCAGGCCCTGCCGCAGCCCACGGGTCTCCGCCCCCCTGCCTCCTCCTCCCGCCGCACACCCGGCCTCATGCTCCCATCGCCGCTGTGGGTCTCCCATTGTTGCTCAACCTCGCACCACCCCCATGCGTCCCTGCCATGGCGGATCTGGCAGCCTTTCATCAACAACATTTGGGCAGCGCCTAGGTACCCACCTACCCCTAGGCGGCGGGAGGGCCGCCCCCCCTGGGGCGCCCTAGCCGAACACAATAAAGGGTAATACACTATTTCATATTAGAAGGCCTCTTAAGACTTTCTGCCCTTCTGATGATTGTTACATATAACGAAGGACTATCTCATTGCATTGGTATGTCATTTCTCAACTACCTCAAAGCGGCTAATTCTTAGTTATTAGTCCATTTCAATTAACTCAACTATATGAAAAGTCAAAAGCTCATTCCAACACAACATTAATATGTTTTCTGATTTTGCTAATAAAATAGAAATGTATGGTAACTAGACTTATAGAAAAGTATATATAATGAAACAAATCTTACACGGCCAACTTCACACATCAAACAGGCAAGACCAGCAATGATCTTCTCACTTCTGCTGGCTAAAGCTGGTAGTAGAAGAACTTCCCTTATATAAGGTGTCTTATTGAGAAAGTCCTTAGGTAATTCCTGCCACGAGATAGCAGCACACATCAAGCCACTTCAGTGAATTATAAGTTAAAATTTGTTTTTAGTTGTTAGGATAGGATGCCCAAAAATTCAGGGACAAGTTATTGAGGATTCTTTTTATGGTACCAACCATTGTGGGGGTAAGAAACTAAAGGAATGTGGTGGCTTCCAGTAAAAATAAATGCCCTTAAGCTGAAAGTGTTCTTGTGGTTAGCCTTTAATGAGAAATTGCAAACAGAGTTCACTCTGAAAAAGAGGAAAGGGAAACAAAAACCACATCTTCTGTGGGGTCCCTGAAACAGTCAACCATGTGTTTTTCAATTTATTTTAAGCCTTTATAGCTTTATCTGGTGCTGTTTAAGAAAAACACTAAGGAGGGATAGAATCCCAGTTAGCATGAGGGATTTGCGTGATTCGTGGCTATCTCTCGCACGGAGAACTATGGTCATAAACTACTATTTGGTATTGTTGTGTGGTCCATTTGGACTACCAGAAACCTATTGATCATGTCTTTCCAAAAATGTGAACTGAAGTCCTTTACAGAATTTGGCTTTTGTGCAAAAATGGCAGTGTTCCAAAATGCTTTATTGATCGTACACCTAGGCTTAAGCGCCTGAATCGGAGCCCTGGTGTGGTGTTTAGGCCCTGGCGCTGAATTAAACTTTTGGCATGGTTAGGTAGCCAGGAGCGAGCAGCCTTCGGCAGACAGATGAAGGCGAGAGGGAATGCATGGGTGGGGCGCGAGAGAAAAGAGTGCCCGGGAGGGAGGCGGGGGCAAAGGCTGGAGCACCTAAAACAGGGTGTGGCAACTAGGATTACACGAAGGAATTCATTGCCCCTCACAGCAGCAGAGAAGGAGAACTGAGCTCGAGCTCCTCATCATGTGATCCTCGCCACCCCTCATGCCTCTTGTATCTCTGCCAGTGCAGTCCACCAGCCACCCAACACGCATGGAGGAAGGGTAGCAATGAGATAAGAAGAGACCAATAGAGATGACAGGCGGCGGCGGCTTTGTTGTATTGTACAGTGCTAGGAATCATCATGAGGTGCATAAGTTGGATGGGCCAGAAATGACAACCCATACCGTGCAGTTTGTGAGGGAGAGGCAAATGGGCCTTTTGAATGTATAATGGCCTAATGGGCTGTTACAGAAGGTGGTGTTACAGCCAGATCCTGAGGCTGTTCATAAATGGGCGCTTTGAGGCCTCGGGTAAGTTCTCCACCAAATCAGCTTATGATGCCTTCTTCAATGCGTCCCACTTATTTTGCACCAAGTAACCTGATTTGGGAAACCTGGGCTCCCAAGGAAATGCAAGTTTTTCCTATGGCTAGTGGCCCACAACCATAGCTAGACAGCGAACAGGCAGGCACGCCGTCACCTTCCCCCCATCCGGATCACTGCCCACTTTGTGACCAGGAAGATGAGGCGATTAACCATCTACTCTCGGCATGTGTCTTTGCTCAGCAGTTTTGGCATCAGCTATGGAGATTTTTGGGACTCGGACGTGACAACCCAAGCGGACAGTAACAATTTCTTCTTATGGGACTCGGGACGTGACAGCCCAAGCGGATAGTAACAATTTCTTCTTATGGTGGCAGCAAGCAAATGATCGAATGGGCATGGTGTGCGGGATGGTTTTAACACCTTGGTCGTTTTAGGGACATGGACCCTTTGGAAAGCAAGCAATGATGTTGTGTTCAATGGGATCACCCCCTGAGTGGACAGAACCTTTACTGGCCTTGAGAAGGAATCTGAACTCTGGATGCTTGCAGGTGCGAAAGGGCTTGGTGCCATGGTCGCCACTCGCCCCCTGTCAGTAGTTGGGGGAGTTGGTCCAGCTGGTGTGTATATCTTTCTTTGGTGCAAATGTACAAGTATAGCCTGATGATCATGGGCATGTGGTGTAGGTGTGTGTGCGTGCATGTGCACTGTGTATGGTTATTCGCCTAATTCTTCCTCTCTTAATGCAACGATATGCAGTCCTGCATAGTGAGGAAAAAAAAAAAAGAATGTATCATGGGCTCATCATAATTGCATGTGAATAGCTCAAGTATTCTTTTGTTATTAACTTATTATTATGGTGATGAACAATGTATAAAGTTTAAGTGTGTTCAATGTTTAAGCATTCTGTGCACTAGGTGGTGACCTAATGCCTGCCTGGCGCCCTAGCATTCATTGCAAGTTTGCAACCTTGACAAATGGTGTGAGCTACTGAAGGAGAATGATCCCCGATGTCTGGAAACTTATTCAAGCCAAGTTAAGTCGTTCAATGTAGTAAAGAATAAACAAGTTGTTGTGACAGGGTGCCTACGCTGGAGGATCTTCTTTGAGGCAAGCTGCAGCTGTAATGCTATGCTGTCTCTTAGATTTTCACGGGCTTTGTCGTTTAATCTTTTTGTTAGGCTTGTTTGAGCTCTTGCCTGAGCTGGAATCCCCAGCGGACCTAGATTTCTTATATGCTTTCTATAAAAAAGGGGAATCCTTTTAGGAATAAAAAACAATAATTGCACACTCAACAACAAGATGACTCCTGAACTGTGGGGACTCAATACACAGTGGAATAAAGGGGAAATGCTTACTTAAAAAAACTGGACGGTAGGGGAAGAACCGCCCTACAGCATTGCACTTAGAAGAAGAACCAAACAACTGGCCTAGAAACCCCCGGCCCCTGGTCCATGCCCAAAGGGCCAAACTAACTTGGGCGGCAGAATACCGTAACACGGGGCTGGCGCTAGCACCGTAGCCAAGCGGCCGAGCCGCCGAAGACAGCGAGGAGGATTTTATTGGTGCTTAAACTGGGGTTCGAACCATGGCCAGTGGGCAAGACCACGACAAGCCACACCACCTGAACTATCGCTCAGTCCACAAAAATTAATGCCTACTTAATATCATAGCACTGTAGTTCCTCATCCCACCAACCATATAAGAAAATTTGCATTAGCTAATGCATGTGAAAGAAATAGAACTTCAATAAATTTGGCATATCCACGATCAGGAAATTTATCAATTTGTAAAAAGAGATAAAATAAAAATATGTATGCAGATGAAAATTGGGATGAAACCACTCAAAAAGGTTGCAAATATTTGTTCTTGATGTGACTAGTGAGGATAGATTTGTGTGCTCGATGTAGTGCTGAAGGAAATTATGAATGCCTAGGTTTGACCAAGAAAATGATGAATGAGCTCCGTACTTTGGTTCTCACTGCAGTTTCCCTATCATGTCAGTAAATGTTTTATGTGCATTTGAGCTAGACCAGTTTATTTTAACTCAACTTAGTAACCTGAACCTGTGACTGGAAGATGATACAGAACAAGACCATCACTGCAACTCTTCCTGGTATTAATCAGCAAATAAAACTAACTATCTAGCTGTTCTCTGAACATTGCAAAATGTAGGTTCAAAGAAGTAGTGACTATGAATTAGTAAAATTAATTGATTCAAGGGTTAAAAGTTAAAACCATGGTTAGCTACCAAAATACAATTCAAGTAGTAATTAATAGTTGTCTGTGTTACCATCTGTATATCCTGTGGTGACGTCAATGGGTCTTGTCGCCAGTTGGCTGAACCCTTTGTGTTCAATTCAGTTAGGCAGTTCTTTAGTTCGGAGGTGTTTGCGCTTTGGATTGTCAGAATTTTTAATTTCGTTGCTTTTAAGTAATGAAATTCGGTTCATCCATGGTGATAAAAGTAGTAATTAATGGTCAATAGCACAATCAAACAGTAAACGTCACTAGACAAGTTAACTGGACCAATGCAGGCTTGCAGTAAGGAACAAAGTAGCAAGGCTCAGAAGAACATATCTTACTTGGTGCTGGCCAACAAGCTCAGTCATAACCTCTATTGCTACCTCAAACGAGAAGGACACCTTGATCAGCCACACAGCAACAAAACAACGTGAGCACGTGACGTGAATGCACAACTAATTCCTCCAAGTACACTTTTCAGCCCTTATAAGTAATCGGAGGCTGCAATGTTCGCACCTGCAGCGAGTTGAACGCAAAAGTGAGAAGTGGGTGCGTGGCAAGCGTGGCTGCCGGCGTCTCCGAGAAGCACCCCACCCGTACCTACGGCATTGTCGTTTTTGTCAGCGAGCAGCTAGAGCAGGAAGCAGGCGAGCGCAGAGTGAAGCGAAGTGCAGGGCGCGTACTTACGTACCCAGCTCAGTAGGCACCGGAGGACTCTGCGGTTGCGCTCGTGGGGGCGACCCTGTCGTCATGGGTGGGTGCCTTCTCGATTGCCCGTGGAGGAACTCGAGCACGGCGGGCGCGTGCGCGAGCAGCTCGCGCGTGAACCGGCACCGCGCGGCGGCGTCGACCCCCGTGTCGCCGGCCTGGTCCTGCGCAGCCTCCTCAGGAAGCACGGTGAGTAGCTCCAGTACGGCGGGGGCGGCAGGTGCGGCATCCGCGCGAAGAGGCCGTCGACGCCGCCCTCGGCGCGGAGCGCGAGCGCGGCGAGCGCCAGGCAGATCTGCGTGAGCAGCTGGCGCGGGGCCGGGGCGGCGCAGAACCGGCGCGCGGCCAGGAGCAGCGCGTCGAGGAGCTGCGGCGCCAGGCCGAGCGCGGAGGGGCCAGGGGACTGGATCTTCCGGCGGAGCATCTGCGCGGCGAAGAAGAGGAGGTCGGCGGGCGGGGGGCGGGTCCGGGGCGGCCAGGAGGGAGGTGGCGACCGCCCACGCCTGCGGTGACCGCTGCAGCGCGAGGAGCCACTGGTTGGCGGCGAGGCGCGCCGAGGGGTGCGGGTCGTGGTTCAGCGCGTGCACGGCCGCGGCCAGCCGCGTCTGCAGCTCCGACGCCTCCGCGGCGTCCATCGCGGCGCGGCGACGGCGGGACGGGTGGCGGGTGGATTCGGGTGCGGCTCCCCGGGGAGAGGCAGGGGAGAGGGACGGAGGGGATTGGGCCGAGTGGCACGCAGTTGCGCACGGACGAGTGGGGGATCGGGATTTTTTTTTCTCCCTTTTTATTCTTTTTCTATTCGAGAATTTGCCACACAGCAGCAGCCAGCAGGCTACAGCGTTTAATGGGCACAGTGACTGTGACACAGCGCTTTGGGCTCTGAGGCTATATCCAACAGCTACCGCAAAATTTGAGACCCATCAAGGCCTTGTTTAGATGGCTAAAGTTTCTAACCTTTTCACTCACTTTTCTCCATCACATCACATTAAATACACCAAAGACATATTTGGAGTATTAAATATAGATAAAAAAATAACTAATTACACAGTTTAGATGTACATTACGAGGCGATTCTTTTGAGCCTAGTTCTTTCCATGATAGGATGATATTTACCACTACCAAACTAAACGTCTTACGATTAATGCGATGTGACATTCGGTTCCAAATATTTGCCATCTAAACAAGGCCTAAATGGTATAGGTGACACACACAGTGAAATAAATTACACCCAAAATTTCACCTTCTCCAACAGCTACCGCAAGGAACGTACCCCAAAACTAATGCGCCGGTGCAACAGCCGCCGCCCGGGACACCGCCTCGCCCAACCCACGAATGGCAGGAACACCGGCCGCGGTGAGTGGAGGAACAAGCGCCGCCACCCGCGGCGAAGTACCCTAGCCCGGGCCGCCGACCGCCGCGGCCGTCTTGCCGCTTTTGCCTCGACAAATTTCAAGAATCTTGTTGTTGCCAACGGGAGCCACAACACTGTCGCCCTCCGCCATGCACCTGACACGAACTCGCTTGCCGGCCGCGGCTTGGTTACGCCCCATGGGATACCGGGGCCACATACGGCGCGAGCATGGTCGCGCCCGACGCACGCCCTTCGCGAAGGTGTCGCGGCCGGGCCGTCGCTACGCTCGGCACCGCAGCAGTGCCACGCCGCGGCGACCGGCTCCACCTCCACTCCTTCTTTGCCTTCCTCGTCGTGGCTCGCCTTGTCCGCTCACCGTCGTCAAGGGCCCACCACCACCCGACGAGGTTTGCATCTATGAGAGAATGACGCAGATTTGGCTCCTCGATTCGCATCCGATGCAAAATGAATAGACCGTATGCATGTTCTCGTTTGGAGCCGAATTTCTCACCTAAAAACACCGCAGGCGCGACCTCAGATAGGTTTTGCATCACTTGTTGGAGATAGCCCGAGTTCGGATCTTGGGGTTTTGCGAGTTTGAAATTGAAATATGAGTTTGAGCAGAACTACTGTTGAACATTAATTATTCTGTATATGGTCCTATTATTATTAGGTTCTATAGCCTCATTACAAATGGTCATGGATACTAGGCGGGTAGCACTTTGGTTGCCACCCACGTGAAAGGTCCTAAATGGCTAGGGGGTGAATAGTCTAATAAAATTTTCTACAAAGCACTAGACAAACTTGTTAGAATAACAAATGGCGATAAACGCGTTTGCTCTAGCTCTACTTGTCGGCAAGCCACCTATTGACAATTCTAGTTGCTATAGTCTCTAAATCACACACAAAGGCTAAGTCGCTATTTTACCAACTAGGTGAACAAGCTAGATTACTCTAAACAAGACTAAGCAACTAGCAATTCTACTCAACTACACAAGCACAATATATATATCAAAGCAAATGCAAGTGTGTAGAGGTGATATACCACAATGCCGAGGCTAGTCAATCCAATCACCAAGGATGAATCAATGTGATAACCAAATTGAAGCCAATCACCAAGAGACAAGTGGAGACACACGATTTAACCCGAAGTTCACTTGAGCACCCTCAAGCTAATCTCCGCTTTGTGCCGACCTTCTCACGGTGGGTCGAGGTGGAGCTCACTCCAAGCCAAATACCTTTAGGCTTCTCGCACCCAATGCAAATAAGAGGTACCCAAGACACGAGCAATAGATTACTCACACTTTTGTCTTCCCGACGAGGAGTGTGTGACCCTCTCACAAATCAGGAGGTGGCCAAGAACAATCACCAACTCTTGCCAACGCCTCCACCAATCACCAAGCCGGGCTAGGAGTGGTGCTCTCCAAGAGCAACAAGAAAACCACTTAGGCTCACAACGATCCCACAAGTGCCACTAGATGCAAAGATCAAAGCAAATGCACTTGAATCACCTCAACTCACTAGAATGGATGCTCTCAAGCAAAAGAGTGAGGAGGAGGATGAGTGCTCAGCTCTAGAGGTGTTAGGATTGATTCAAAATGACCAAGAGACCTCCTAGAACCCGGCCAAAAGGGGTATAAATACCCCCCACCACGAAATGTGGCCGTTGGGGTCCATCTGCGCCATCCCAGCGATCGGGGCACTGACCGGACTCACTCACGGTGAGTCCGGTCGGTGGGTCCGGTCACATTTCGACAACCCCAACCCGGCCCGGCCGACCGCTTTGGCCCGGGCGGTCCGGCCAAGGCTTCCGTCGGTTGCTTCCGGCCAAGACCGGAAGAATCCGGTGAGGTGCGTCCGGTCGCCCTCGGCCGAACCCCGAAAACATGCTCGCCAGACGCACCCACCGGAGCGTCCGTCTGAAACGCGTCCGCCCGCGTCGGTCCGGCCACCGCGTCCGGTCGGCCAGAGCTGCGAATTTCGTCGTTCGTTCGCCGCCTTTGCTCCAACATGCTACCCAACAAATATACCAATTTGTGCACGAGGGATAGCATGTTTTTCCATCACCACGATGCATCCGCAATAGAAAATAGACATTTCATTTTCTCAAAGCGCGAATCCCGCCTCATAAGCTTCGGCGGGGAGGATGAGCGGTTCCCAAACCCAACTCAACCTGCAACCATCATCACCGCCGTAAATGTGCCAACACCACCACGTGTACATCACCAAGTGCTCGTGTGTTAGCATTTTCACAATCAATTTCGAAGGTTGGGTTAGCTCTCTAGGTTAGAATGCATGCAAAATGATTTTAAACCTAGAGGCACATGAGATCGATATGTACGATAGTTTTCCCCTCTTTATAGTACGGCTTATCGATCCTATAATCACTCACACCCCTCTATGGTGTCTTGAGTGTAAAATCAAAATGGCCCTATAGATATACCTTTGCCTTGAGCCTATTTTGATCCTCGATCCACTCCAAGTCATGCACTTGATCATCATTTGAATCATCTCGATCCATCCACCATGACCATCAAGCACCAATCTTGGCTTGACCAATCTCCAACTAAAACAAACACTTAGCATAGAGAGATTGAGTCCTAAGGATGTCACTAATTAGCCAAAACCAATCTAGAGATCTTCACCACGCGACTTGAGTT
Organism: Hyparrhenia diplandra; assembly: GCA_015847255.1. Classification (NCBI taxonomy): domain Eukaryota; kingdom Viridiplantae; phylum Streptophyta; class Magnoliopsida; order Poales; family Poaceae; genus Hyparrhenia; species Hyparrhenia diplandra. The sequence continues at coordinate 55,148 of JADLZK010003443.1, forward strand.
TGATTTCACATGAGACGAATTTTAGTGCTCTGAGGTGAAAAAACACTCATGTTCCCCAAAGCAAATGTTTGTAGGCACCGACCCACTCATAGGGTTAAAGGCCTCGCGTCTTGCTTGCCGAGCAAGATGTTTTCGAAGGTTTCCTCGTCTGCGAAGAGGTCCCAAACTTAAGTCAAAAATCTCGGCCCCCCGTGAGTTGAGTTTTTCTAGGTAGGAAAAATGTCATCAATAATCACCTATTCCAAAGTAATTCATTATAATTATCCTATTTTTTAAAAAAATGTCACATTGTACTCCAAAGAGGATTGTCCCTCCCTTTAAAATATGTCATGTTATACATCTAGGGAGGACCTAGACCCGATGGCAGCGTATATGACATACAAGTATTCTTACAGGGACATTGTCGATTTGATGTCCTCATCTCCCGTCCACTCTCTCGTCGCATTTTCTCTAGCTCGTCTCGGCAAACCATAACCCTAAGCCACGGTGACTCAGGTGGCGATCGGTGACGACAACCTAGACAGAGGTAGATACTTGCACCCCATGAACCCGGCCAAAAGCCTCATGTTTGGTTTGGTACGTAACTAAGACAACTAAGCTGCCTAACATTTTGTTGATTTACGCTAGGTGAAGCTCACACCAAGATGGCAAGCAAGGCTAGGAGTTGGATGAAGGGTGGTGAATCTCAATGGAGCAAGCTTATACTTGGAGAAGATGAGCAGGTGCAAACAAATCCTAAAGAAAATTTATATGTTAGGGTTTTTTTTCCGGTCGAGATGCACTAGAGTGTGCGGTTGGGTTTAGGACCGATAGTTGTACTACTAAAAGTTTAAATGGTTATCATAGTGTCACTATGTGTGAACTAACCTTTCATATTATTCGACCTAGTGACGTGGTGTCATGCAAGTGTAAAATGTTTATGAAAAGCTAAGTTAGTGCTTAGGGCAAAGATGTTCATGTTGGAATATTTAGCACTCACGAAAGTTATATGGTGCCACGACTGTAGGGCCACCAAAGTATGCGCTTTGATAGGAGGGTGCATGGTACACTTAGCCGAGGCTAGAGTTTGCCACCGGATTTTTTTATCCCGTGGTTGCAAAAAGTATGGGCTTGAACTGAACAATAGGGTTTACCGGTTTGCCAGGAGGAGTGTCTAGTTGGCACGTGAATTATCACTTTGTGACACGCCACAACGTGGTTGTAGATCGCTTGTCTTGCCATCATAGATCCTAGAAGCATGCTCAAAAAAATCCTAGAAGCAATGAATATTTTCTTATTTATTTTGAAATTAGCAAAATTCAAAACCTCTATTCATAGCATAATGATTAACTCCTCTCTTAAGTGTTGCAATGTTAGGAACCAAAATAACTATCCCTTCATAATCTTAGGCTTTTCTGAATCATGATTGACATTGATCTTCAAAGGAACTACATATCTAGCCTTTGCTTCAAGAAGAACACCTCCCCAACGCAGCTTTTCTTTGACAAATCATCATCATCAACTCAAAAAAGTTTTGAGTTTTTGCTAATTTCAAAATAAATAAGACAAGATTCATTGTTTTTTTGAGCATGCTTCTACGATCTATCACGGCTTAGAGACAAAGAGCTAGAGCTAAAGTAACTTATCTTATCTCGAGACGTGACGTGACGTCATCCACCAGCATAATTCGCGTCATCCGTTTCGGATAGGGAGGGAGCGAGAGGCGCCGGCGCCACACAAAACTATCTTAAACTATCTCCGCCGCGGCTCCCTTCCATGGTATACCATGCCGGCGGCTGCCACCGCTGCAGCGCCGGACACCTCGTGCTCCACCTTCCCTCCTCCCGCCGCGCTGCCCCTGCTGTCGCTCCGCGTCACAGCTTCGTTGTCGCGACGAGAGCCACCGGCGGCTCCCGGGCCTCCTCTCTCTCCGGTGTCACGGTCGCCTTCGTCCCTGCCGCTCTCGCGGTCGCTGCCACGCCTGGTGGAACAATAATGAGCGAGCGCGCCGGGGCTCCGGCGCCAGCCGCGGCCGCCATTGCCGGTACGTACGTACGTATGTCTTGTCTTGGAGTAGTGATGACTGTTGACTGAGCCGCTGAGTGGTGACCAACGATGCAGGGCCGTCTCATCGGCGCCGGACCACATGGACGAGCAGCCGGCGAGGGGGGGAGGTACCACCCGTTCGAGGAGATCGCTGAGGCGGTGCAGCTGGACGACGGCGAGCCGGCCCACCTCACCGACGCCGAGTCGGCCCGAACAATCGTCGAGGTCAGCCACTTTGACTGTTGAACAACCTTGCTTGGTGCTTGCCAAGTTGCCCCTTGCCATAGTTGTCACTCATCATGCTTCACAAATAAATGCTAAGAGAATCATGAACTGCAGGTGAACAACAAGGCGACGGTGATGATCTCCACGCTCGTCGGCGACGGCGTGCAGGAGCGGATCATCCTGCCGGAGTTCCCCTACCTCACCGACGAGAACGGAGGTACCTCCCTCCTGTGGCTGATGCAAATGCAATGCAGCTACAAGCTCTCGTAAGATAGACATTCTTTTCTCCCCTTCCTGATGAAGCTGATGTGTGGCAATCAATCTTCTCAGATATCTACTTCGAGGTCGACAACGAGGACGCGCTGCTGGAGAGCGTCATGGGGGAGGACAAGATCGCGGTGATGCCTCTGTTCTTCCCACTCCCATTTCCTCCCTGTTTCAGCACTGACACACACACATGACCTTGCTCGTGTTGTTGTTGTTGATTCATGTGTGCAGCACGTTATCATCGGATTGGATAACACACAGGTCTTCGCCGACTTGGATCTCGTATCGGCCTCCTCCACAGAGTTTGCGCAAGGAGACGACGATGGTGATGAGGACGATGACGGCTCCGACGACGACGATGAGGACAGCGACTTTGATGATGACTTCAACGACGTGGTTAGGATGAACCCTCAAGCTGCTGCTGATTTCTGTTGTCTAGACTCCAGAGAGGTTGTTGATTTACCTAGATGTATGTAAAACATGCAGGAGGGTGTGTTTTCGGTTGATGAGGACGACGAGGATGATGATGAGGACGAAGACGACGATGACGACCTACCAAGCTGGTCCAACCTTGAGACCGTGAATTCCTGCCATCCATTGTACTTTGCAAGGATGATTGTAGAGGTACACGATTGAGGTTTATGATATGTCAGGTTTTACATTAGCATGTTTTGTCAGCAACTGTACTCTTAATTAAATCCATTCCCAGACTGCAGCCAAGAATAACATAGATTGGTTGGACCGGCCACCAGCAAGCCTTGTTGTGGAGGGCCAGCTGAGACCTGCCTTTGCTGAGGAGAGCACCATGGTTGCCAAGCATATATCAAGTATAGCTGCTGTGACTGTGAATGACAAAATCAACCTTGTATTCAGCAGATGTCTGCATTTTGTTGTGAGAACATGCGATTCTTACAGGTTTCTGAATTCGTGGCAGGTGACGCGCCAAAGGAAGATAAAAAGGAGAGTGGTGCCACCTTTTTCAAGGTCGAGGTCCTCAGCATTGAGTTGATCACTGCATATGGAACTGAGGCATGCTTCTTTCATTCTGACATTTTTTGAATTTTCCATGGCTTCTCTGCAATTAACATCACAATGTGAATTGTTACCAAACTGTAGTGCTGGTATAATCATGGAACTGAGGCATGCTTTTTTCATTCTGACATGTCTGAATTTTCCATGGCTTCTCTGCAATTCTAACTTCATAATGTGAATTATTACCAAACTGTAGTGCTGGTATAATTATGTATTTGCTGACCATAGTTTAAAGTGTCAACATGTAGCCCAAGGTAAAGATTGAAGAATACCAAAAGGCCAAGCCGGACATCATCGCACATTCTGCACCAAACGTAATATCGCGCCTGAGAGCTGGTGGAGACAAGATCACACAGGCTCTGAAATCTCTCTGCTGGAGGTGCAAGGCCATTCAAGTAGAGGTACAGTTCCTTCAGATTGATTGCAAGAACCGTTCCAGGATTTCAACACTGGACATCACGGAAGAAAAATTTACCGTCTCTCAAGGTTTGGTACTGATACACTGCCCGGTTATGTTTTTTGCAGGAAGCGGCGGTGATCGAGTGGATTGCCTTGGATTTGACTTGAGAGTGTGTTCAGGAACTCAAGTGCAGACGTTGAGATTTGCTTTCCCCACAAAGGTCTGGTGCTTCTTCTCTATCTCTTTTTAATGAAAATACTGATCCACTTACACCAGCTTTCGGACGATGAGATATCGATGCTTATATAAGTGGATTTATGGGGATTCTGAATCTTTTTGAACTGCAGGCCACTTCTGAGTTCGCTGCAGAGAAGCAAATACATGAGCTACTGTTCCCTAGGAATACACATCAAGAAGGGCAATCACCACAAGCACAACAGAATTCATGATGCAATTCAATGTGATAATTTTGTTCATTTGATAGGAAATCAGTTTAGCAAATAAACTCTTGGCCACGTTCAAGAAAGTTATAGTATAACTGTCGTGCTTGGCACTATGATTACCAAATTTTTGGAATTTTGGGGCAGCATCACAAGTAAAACGAGAGCGAGAGAAACAACCGATTCCATAGATGCAGTTGCAGAGGCTCTGCCTCCACGCCTGTTCTGGGACAAATCAGCTCTCCAAAGTTAAAAGGGCAGAACAGGAACAAGAACATATTCAAAATTGAAGCTCACCTAGATCGTTTTGGAGCACCGAAATGTTATGTGAAAGATTAATAGCAAGAATACACTCAAACAAGTGATGACTCTGAAAGATTAATAGAATGAATACACTCAAACAAGTGATTACTCAGAACACGCTACCTCAAAACACATGAACACTACAGCATGTATGGACATGTTTGGTAAAAACAGAAACACTAGTTAAGTAACACACCCCGTTTTACAATTCAAGCAACATAGCAAGTGCCCCATTTTGGCCTTGTTTGGATGTTAGTTTAAATTTCACCACACAATCCACATCAGCACATGTGGATTGATGAGAATCTAACTACATCCAAACAAGGCCTTAGCAACAAAGTAAAAACATGTCAGAACTCAGTACAGGTTCTGCAAGCAGAAGCTCTCCTGGAACAAAAATCTCATGTTGCACTTGTCATTGCCACCACACCAACTAAAAGAACTGAAACTGCTCGGATGCATTTGCTCAACCATCCTCAGAGGAGCATATCCTACAAGAGCTTGGTAGCTGCACTTCGGTAAGTGTTTCATGCTGGCCACAGGAGCAAGGTGCTACCAATGTGTCAAAGGCAGAGCAATCTCATTTGATCGAGCCATATGCATGCACATATATAAGGCATTTCTTGAAACTAGAATCTTGATCTTTCAGCAAGGTCGTGAACTCATAGGGGCGTCATACTGCGGGCTACTCAATCTGACCACCTGCTGCTTCTTCAGACGAGGTTACAAACTCCGTTATCCGCTCTGAGATTTCCTCAAAGGCATCAACCTGCTCAAAGCAACAAAAATAACAATACCATCATCTCAGTTTGGTACCTAGTTACAATACTTTGGGGGGAGGGGGGATGCAAATACTAAATTAGCAATGCCTGAATGAAAATGCAGTTGTGCCTAAGAACTAAGATGAGGTGTCTTTAACGACTGTAGTTCTAAAATGTTAACACATTGATGAAAACAGAAAACGTAACAGCAAAGGAGCACTTCTAAATGAAAAATAGAAGTACAGTAGAACATGGACAGTCAATTTAGTGAAGGCCTGAAGGGAATGGATTGGCTTAATTAACTGCCATGACCCTGAGATTTTGTAATGAGAATCAACTGCCACCTATTCTTCGAATGATTGGGCATCTTTTGCAAATTATCACATGTAAAAGAACCACCTAAAGAAATTTCACTGAAAAATTCATAACAAGCTGCAAACGTTGTGGAGTGCCCATTGTTGATCACCTCCAAAAATTAGGAAATTTATTTGCAAGATAGCATTTGTTTCAAGCTCAATTCAAACTAAGCCCAATCTCTCCACACTCCATATGAGGAAATAGACAAGTAAATTTAAAGAATCAGCACACTGACCTGAGGCCATCGGCCACCGGAATGGTAGACGAACTTGGCGTCAGGCAACGCAGCCGCCACTTTCTTCCCCTCATCGATCCACATATCTGACCAAGAACCCGACCATAGCACGAGCATCGGCAGCCTCCTCACCTCCTCCTCCGAAGATCCCTCCACTCCCCAAGCTGAAAGCTGTGGTTCATCGCCTTCCACGCCTCAACGACCCCCTCCGCCTTCCCTTCCCCGCATCGCGGCCCGGTACGCCTCTGCCTCCTCGGCGCCAATCCCGCGGGCGCAGCACAGCCGCAGCAGGCCGCGGAACAGCGCCGGCACCCGCAGCACCAGCCTCCCCAGCACGGGCACGTCGAAGACGGCGGCCGGGAACGCCGGCAGGGACGCGGCGGCGTCGACAAGCGTCACGCTCCGGACGGCCCCCGGGTGCGCCGACGCGAACGCGGCCCCGGCCGCGAGCGCCGAGTCGTGGAGCACGAGGTGGACGGGTCCCACGCCAAGCGCCTCCGCGGCGCGCGCGACGGCTGCGGCCGACTCGTCGGGCGCGTGCGGCGACGACCTCCGCCCCGCCGCCGGCGTGGCGGCGGGTGGCGCGTCCTCCTGGTACGGGACCTCGCCAGTCTCCACGAGGTGCTCGAAGGCGTGGAAGATGCCGCGGTCCATGATCTCCCGGAACGCGCTGGTCCGGGCGGGCGCGGGGGTCGCGGGAAGCGCCGGGGATAGGCCCTGGCCGGGGAGGTCGAGCGCCGTGGCGTGGACGCCGCGGGAGGAGAGCGACGAGAGGACGCGGCGGAAGGACAAGGACCCCGCGGCGAGGCCGGGAGGACGAGGACGCGGTGCGCGGGGAGCCGGCGGCGCCGGCGGGGCGGGAGGTGACGGCGAAGAGGCCAGGGGGGGGTCGAGCTTGAGGACGCGGCCTGCGGCGAGGTGTCCGCGGAGGAGAGGCGGGAGAGGCGCGGGAGAGGAGGGAGGCAGGATGTGGGGAGGAGGAGCGCGAGGACGGAGACGGCCGCGGCGAGGTAGAACCAGAAGGGGAGCGCCGAGGCGAGGGAGAGGGGCCGGGGCTGCGGCGGCGGCGGCGGAGGAGGGGGAGGCGCGCCTTCGTCGGGCGCCGCGTCGGTGACGGCGGGGGATCTGCCGCGGGCATTGCTGGATGTGTGCTGGGATCGGTTTGCTCGCTCGCTCGCCGGCGGAGAGAGAGTGGAATCCAGTGGGCACTGGGAAGTGTTGAAAGCTGTCTACGCTGCGGCCCCGCGTGCTGCTTTTTCTCCTGATCGAAAATTCTCATCATTCCTGCGCGTGCTGACAGCTGAGGTTGTGGGCCCCAGTGGCCAGTGACCGTTAGGACACGTAACCCGGGTGGGAGTGGGACCCACCTGCAAAGTGAGAACAGTGAGAACTGGGCATTGGAAATTTGGAGAAAAATGAATTGCAGTTTAGGCAATGAATTAGTCAGGGAGAAAAAATCACCTGAGGCCTCGTTTAGTTGGCTAAAGTTTCTAACTCTTTTTTTCACTCTCTCTCCATCACATCACATTAAATACACCAAAAGATATATGTTTAGAGTATAAAATGTAGGTAAAAAAAATAACTAATTATACGCTTTAGATGTACATTACGAGACGATTCTTTTGAGCCTAGTTACGCCGCCAAGTAGGATAATATTTACCACAAACAAACGAAAGTGCTTCATGTGAGTGCCACAGAGTTCCGTGGTTACTTTTGCTAAAATTCCTAACATCTAAACGAGGCCCGAGAATAACCATCCTTCCTTTAGTTCAAAAATTATAATATTTTAATTTCAAATTATGAGACATTTTGACTTCTTTTATAAACATATATCTTTCGCTATGCACCTAAATGGCAAAATGTTCAGTGCAAACCACATCTTTTGTGTAATTGCAAAAACTCTCAAGCAAAAATCATAATTAGAGTTTATTTTTTAATGAAACTATGCACATCAATAGTGTATCTATCGATGTGCATTGTTACAAAATTTGGGAATCAAACTCGTTTTTGTAAAAAAAACCATATGAAAACAACAAACTTTACTTGCATATGCACCGAAGAACAAATTCTAGAATTTTGTCATTTAGTGCATATGCAAGTGAAATTTGTTATTTTCATATTATTTTTTACAAAACGAATTTGAATCTCAAATTTTATGACAATGCACGTCTATTGGTGCGATAGCTTCAAACTTTTTTAAAAAAAAAAAAACTCCAAAGTATAGTTTTAATGGGGTTTCATGGATTGCAGCGAAGACATGGTTTGCACTGAATAGTTTGTCCACTTAAATACATTGTGTTTACATACAAAGTTGAAACAATATATATCTAAAAAGTCAAAATGTTTTATAATTTGAAATAGAGGGAGCATGTAGGGAGTATTTCAAAAAAATGTAGTACAAACCCAAATCATGCTGAACTGAGTTTTTTGTTACCATGCCATGCAGGTACAAAAGGTTTTAGCTTATCGCTACGATGTGCAGATAAACTAGATCCAATAAAGCTAAAAAAAAAAATAGCTTCATCGGCTCTTAGTTTATTTCGAAGAGATAAAAACAATTGGTTTTGCTTGACGTATGGAGGAGCTGGATCTCCACCAAACGAGCACTTCCAGAGTTAGCTTATAATTTTTCGGAGAGTGAAATGCAAATCATGAAATCTTTCAAATTTCAAGGCGAAAAGTACTGGCACTCGACTATCCTATGCCCCTATGGACCAACCAGATTCCTTGGTATCCCCAGATAGCGTCAACGGAACAGCAAAGGAGCAGACGAAACCACATTCACCAAGAGACGGGCAATTACAAAGCAGATCAGAGCATTGAACACATTGCAATTTGTCTGCCAATGGAAGACTGTTTCATACAGAGATACACGGTTACAGAAAACTAAAACACTAATTCCGTTAGATGAATCGAACGCTACTTCATCCCAATTCATCGAACGCTACTTCATCCCAAAAGCAAATGACAGCTTAGGGCCGCGATTTGTTCTTGCCCAGCAGCTTCATCTGGTTTTGCCTCTGCTGCTCTTCCTCATTTTTTTTTTCGCTTCATGGCCTCCTCTCTTTCTTTTCTGAAGCCTCTCCAACTCCTGATACCGCTCTAGCTCTTTCTGCTGCTGTTCCATCGCTTCTTTCATCACTGCCTCTTCGGCTTTCTTTTCGTTCTTCTTCAAGTTTTTTCTCTAGCTCCTCTCGCTCCTTTTTTCTCGTTCCTGCAGGCACAAAAACCCCAGTGAATAAATAATCTTGGCTGGTTCTTTTGAATCATGCTCCAAGAGCCCTATCCAGTATGATGATCAAAATAAGAATTTTCCAGGTTCCACTTATTGATCATAGCAAAGTGTCAAAATGTCTTAATTTTTTTTCCCATATTTGCAGATGACAGATAACAGAGAGAAAAACAGAAGCTTACCACTTTCAGCTTGGCTTCATTTAAAGCTGCCTCCTTTTCTTTCTCAATCTGGATTGCTACATCCTCATGTATCCTTTTTCGCCTTCCTCAATTCGACGTTGTATTTCACGCTTAATTTCATCACAATTCAGACTGTCCTCAACCTTCTTCCTAATAGCTTGCTCAACTCTTTTTTGCTGTCTCCTCCTCTAATAGTCTGAGTTCAACTTCCTTTTGGTGCCTGCAGTTTATATAGCAAGTTAACGGTAAATGTACTACCAAGGCAAGGCGTGACCAAAGACATTTTTTAATTCAAACTCTTCATCAAGGCCATAAAAGCAGCAAAAGCAAAGCACATGTTTTAAAAATCTAAACACTATCTATGATCTACTATGCCTTTCATCAGCATAGTTTTGACTACAAGCTAATGCATTTCAGGCATACCTCTAGTGTGTTCCAGATCCAAAAAACGAATTATCAAAACTGATCAAGAGTAGATAAAGGATCACCAATTGCATCATCAAATATAACAAGTGGAACTATAGCAGTAGCTTCCTTCAGAAAAGCCTGTAGAGAAGAATGTCAAGTAATTTTATGCAGGTTTAGAGCTAATCATGAAGCATTTCAATATTCCAACTAAACCATATTCTTGCATGCCACTTACTACACGCCCAACCAAAATCGATGTTCAAGCTTCAATGCAATTGTAGAATAAACTATCCACTACTAATTAGTGGAACTGCAGAAGCAGGAACGATTTGTCGACAATTTATCCTGACAGGTTATCTCATACCACATGGCATGACTAAAAAAGGATCAGTTCTCAAGCACACAGGAGAACTGCAAACAGAAAACAAACTAAAAATACTTTATTACATATTGGTATATAATTGAAATTGAGCCCTTTTGATTTCTTCTTTTATCTTCTAAAGATATCATTACAGTGCAGAGGTCAAACTAAATCAGACATCCTCAATCTATCATACTACTGCCTTAGCTAATATGATAATGCCCTACAGAGAAATCCAACACACAGCAATTGAAGCAAAAAAGGCATTAACTAAATCTACTAAAAGCTTTTAGTCCTGAAACACAACTGAAGACATAATAACATCTGTGCCAAAATAGTTAGTCTACATGGAATAATAAAAAAACAGAACAGTTGCAAATCATAAATATATATTTCAATAAACAAATATGACATAATTCTGGCTGTATGCCCACACCAGTCAGACCATCCTGACTATGCTCATTGTTCCGAGCTATCTCAGTTGGTAGAGAATGCAGATGTGTGCCCAGCCCAGACCACCTAGGTTCAAGTCCCTGTCAGGGTGCCTATTTTCTTCTTATATCTTATAATAATAAAAACGACACCTAGTTCCTCCTAGGTTTGTCTATATTTTTAACAATCCTGGCAATAGCTTATCTCTCTGCTCAAATAAATAGTCAATACAAACCATGCATCAATTTTCTGTAACTTTGTGTTGAGATCCTCAAGAAGTACCATTCATGATTCTTTTTGGGAAAAAGAATAAATTTTAATGGTTTCTGGGATGATGTGCACAATGGTTGATACAAACTGCTGTAAAATTTATGAAATAGTACTGGTAATATTTTACGCCAGAACCTTCTTTTTGTTTCTTTCATCAAATCAAATTCTACTGAGGCAGCTCACTGTTAAATGATGAGTTAAAAACTAATTTCCTGCAAGAATATAAATCTTATGAATTGCAACTTTGGAACAAATGTTACATCACAGATATTAGTTCAACAAACTATAATGCAACAAGTACAAAACAAACTACGGAATACCTTTGAAAAGCATTCAAGGTAGGCAGCAGTAAAAATGGCATTAGATTTCTTAGTAGATACCACATGGAAAATAAAAACCAACTTGTTCGAAACAATTTAAATTTGTAGACATAAAACTACAAAAAGAATTTTGTTACATCCCAGATATTTTTTTATATGAATGTCATGTTGCACTGTGTTAATCATAGATGATTTTTTGGGGTTAGCTATACCTAAAGCTGCAATTTCAAGTAATACAGAAGTTCTACTGAATTTAAACTTGCACCTTAAGCCACAATCATCTGATATAACCAAGTTTATTCACACCCAGCAGTCATATTCACAAGTTGTATTTATGTTTGTAGCAGTACTTGCAAAATACAAAAAATAATATTACACATATGTACTCTGGAAAACAGATGGACAACGGATTGTAAAATAGAGCTAACCTTTTGATACATTCCGTGCAAACAGCAACTAAACTAGTACAATTTAATGGTTAGCATCACAGAAGAGTTACGGGAAGAGTGCAACAGTAAATAGTTGGGTCTGTAGAAGAAATAATGCAGACTGCATAGCAAAGCAGATACTTCCCACCTTTTTCTTTTCTTCTTCTAGTCTTTGTGTATCAATAGCATTCTTATTCTCTGTCAATCCAAGGTGGGAACTTTGAGACGCAGTGACTGGAGAGCTAGTGACACTCGGACTTCTCTTTCTTCTGTAACGCTTTTGTAATGGAGATGGACTCTTGCGCCTCCTAGAGACGGAGGCTCTTGGCGCCTTCTAGGGGAAGGCTAAGGGCCTCCTTCTGCAGTACAAAGATGAGCACTGTAAGGATAAAAATAAGGAGCATCACAGCAATAGACAAGGAATTACCATTATGTCCTGATGAATTTAAAACATGGGCAAAAAAGCAGTTACCTCAGAAAATGTTACAATAACCTTTGTGGTGGAGCATTCCACAGCATATACAGCACAGAGTAAAATCTTTGTAGATTCCATGCTTTTATGAAAGCAACTCTTGTTAGTCTGTACAGGCAAGTAATGCAAAACATGCGACATAACTATATCTAAGATTCATCTGCAGCTGATATATTCCATGCTGCATCCACTATATTCCTTTCAGAAGCATTCTTATTTGAACTCTGTAATGCAAAAGAAACCAAGCATATTTTGCACTTGAGACTAGAAATGTTGATACTTTCAAGAATTGCGAATTTTGCACGTTTTCATAAACCATAATTACTTCCAACAAGACATAGCACAATATACTACTACTACCACACTAGCTAGCTCTAACAGTGGAGCCACACCAATAAACAGTTGAAGAACAGCATATGCCCCATTTCCCTCAATCAATTAATCTATAGTACAAGTCTTCAATGAAGGCGATCAGCATCGCCTCAATTTTTTTACAGTACAAAACCCCAAAAATAAAATAAAACGAAAAACGAAGACTCTGCCAGATTTCTGTGGCGTGTGACGGGAGATGTGGTCACCTATACGAGGGGCGATAGGGGGACCTGCTACGGACGGGGCGGGGGCTTCGGTCCCTGCGCCCCTCCGCCCGCGGAACCGCGCGGGGGACGGCGACCGCCGATGCCGGCGCGGCGGAGACCGCGATCGCGACAGGTCGCGCGGCATCGCGCGCGACGTGATCTACGGAGCCTGCTGAGGCCCCGACCGCCCGGATCTGGCCGGAACCGGACGATCGGACGGAGAGGCCTGGCGGTGTCTGGCTTGCTTGCTGGCTGGAGAGCGGAGGACGGACGGAGGCCAGGTCAGGTGGAGTCGCCGCGCGCCGCACGCGGAGCAGATGCAGAACGGCAGATGAGGTGGGGGAGGAGGCTTCGCTGCTAGGGGAATATATCGAGTGGCAAGTTGTTGTAATTAATCGCCAAGGCTAGGCCCAGGTTTGTAAACTAGGTGAGCGCTTGGGAGGAAAAAAGTAACCGGGCCGGGCCACCAATCCCAGCACGATGTATGACCACCCGGCCCGGTCCGGGCTCAGCCCAGACCCATGTGAGTTGCCCAGCCCGGCCCGGCCCAACGTGACCGCCAGTCTCCCTCAAGATCACCCAGCGGCAACTGAAAACGGCATCGGTAGCAGACGGAGCCGAGCACGAGGAGCGACGGGGAGCAGCAGCGGGAGCGACGCGCAACACCGGCACCTCTAATGGGCGCCGACGACGCCGCCGCCGGCGTGGCGGCGGGAGAGAGGGAGGCGGAGATCGAGAAGGCCATGCGCGCCCGCGTCGCGGACTTCAAGAAGCAGGCCGAGTGAGCACACTCTCTCTGCCCCCTGCCCCTCCAACTCCTCGGGCTGGTGCGGTGTGGCCGTCCTGCCCCTCGTCTAGGGTTTTGCGCGCTCTGAAGTTCAGGTCCGTGGCTGCAGAAGCGCTGCAGGCGCCTGGAATTGGGGCGCTTCTCGGGGTGCTGTTGCTTGCTGTGGAGGGTCGCGTGCTCGTGCACCGCGGGGAGGGTTTTGGCCTAGTGGGGGCGGGGTCGGGGTCGGGGTCGGGGGTCGGGTAGGGTTTCTACTTTTTGCTGTCCTGGTAGGAGATGAAGGCAAGCAGCGATGATGAGTCCTGAACCATGCTCTTCAGAGTGGGTTGTGCAGGTCTCAGCCGCAGCTGGCACCTCCTAGGGTTTTAGAGGTTAGGGGAAATGGAAATTCGGGATGTCAACTGTCAAGACAAGAGGCAACTGAATCTACAAGAAACACTTAGACGGCGGAGATCTCGTCTTACCGGATTGGTTTGTGATCTGATGGCAGGCAGATGGTGGGTCAGGTTTTTTTGGCGCCGCTTTCCTCCGTTTTTGTTGTTACTCTTCCAATTCATTGTCGCCTGTATTTTGTCGTTTCGGCGGTTTAACTTGTTTACTGCCCCTTTTAAGCTGTGCTTATGTATAAGGCCTTCCTGTTGTAATCCCAGATATGCACTAGGCCCTATTTAAGCTGTGCTTATGTATAAGGCCTTGCCTGTTTACTGTATAATCATTAGCAATTTTTCAAAAAGCACTAGGCTCTAGGTAGGCGGTAAGGCTCCACCTAGTTCCTTAGGTCTCTCCTAGGCAGTTATGCAAGATTAATGCCATGTGTCACACGCTCATGAATTCGCGTGACCATAGTTTATCTTTCTATCTACAATTAGTCAAACTTTCATACACAGGTGAAGTCTTAAATTGCTTTTAAGCAGAACAATGCCTAGGCACTAGCGCCTATGTGCTGCCTTCTATAACAGAGGCGCTTTGTTTTTGGTGTAGTACCCGGCATTTGGCTCTGATGAGTGCTTCTGGCCTGTTTGCCATGTTGTATCCTAAGTGAAACTGTGCAAGAATAAGTGGAGGCTGACATCATATTCTTTTTTTCTTTGCAACTAGCGCATTGTCAATGTTTCACTGTGAGGATTAATTGAAATTTTTATATGATCTTTGAACAAATTGTAAGTCTTTTATAAAAAAAACAGTGTCAACGTCATATATGGAAACATGCCTTCATGAAAGGTGTCTTTTCACGGTATATATTTTTTTTTTTTAAAAAATTGATTGTTCTAACCAAAGTAAATTATAAAAGGTGCCATAAAAACATGACTTTTTGTAAAAAGGCCGAATGAGTCGCTTTCAAGTTTTCATAACAGGATGTGCAGTTGTTATGTGATCTGATCTGATGGTTAATATGTTTGGGTTGATCCAATGGTTATAGTTTTAGAGGTGACATGGCTTTTAATGTTGATTTTGTACTGACATGAATTTCAGTGTAGAGAGAGGAATGGCTTTTGAACCTTTTCAGCTTTAGCAAGATGAATGCTATATTTACATGAGATTTCTTTTTTCAGCCTTGACCCTTGAAGGTGTTAGGAGAGCGCTGAAAAGGACCTGGGTTTGGAGATATATTCACTTGATGCACACATAAAAAAAGTTCATAAAGCAATGTGTAGACAAGGTAATGCTCAGTGGTTTATGGAGCTATCGCTTTTGAAAGTGTTGCAATGATTCTTGTACACATACAACGCTTCATACTCTTTTAGTTGGGTTTTTTTTAAAAAGGGGAGAAACTAGAATTGTGCACTGTGCATACTGGTTAGTTCTACAGACTTATCACATTCTGTTGCTAGCAAGATGAAAAACATTCATTCTTTTTTTTTGGGAAAAGAAACAAAGTTGAAACTATGCTGAGAAAATTTGTTGGGGCTTGTACACAAATTTTCAAGTTTTAAATTTTTAGTATAGCTTCTGCATGGAGCCAGATGAATTTAGAGGTAGATAATATAGTTTACTATCCCTGTCTTTGACATTGATTGTCCTAAGTCCTAAAAATAATCATGAGCAATCTTGAAGTCTTTTGGTTATTTATTATCCTACCACAGTACTGCTAACAAAAAAACTGCAAAATATATTAAACCCATCTATTTTCCTTTTAATAAATATGCAACAGACCATTATCTACTTAATATGCATAGGATGCTGCTCACTGCTCAGACATTATGTTCTGCACAGCAAATTCAAAAAGTAAGGGGAAGGTGATGGACAGTGGTTATATTTATTAAACATCTAATGCTATTTTATTATCTTAAATGTCATATTCTTGTACATTACATTTAAAATCAGTACTCAGGAGCTTTGAAAATTCATGATGTTGTTTTATCTAAGCTAGGGACTAAGATTCTCTTGATATATTTATATTTGAAGCAGTAATAGTTTTGTTTGTATAGATAATTTGTTCACTTGGTTTCTAATCTGGAAATCATTACATCTTAATATCTGATATTATGTGCTTCCCAGATGGAACATATTACCTTGTATTTTGGTAGATCCAGTCAATAATTTTTTTCTTAATTGCTTTCTGTGTTAGCTAACTTATGCTCACTCTTTTCTTTCTGGGCCAAGTATTATATACCAGGTTTTTGATGAATCTGATGATGAAAATGCAAATGATAATGCATCAGATGATCCTGAAAGTAAAGATGATCATTTATCCAAAGAAGGGACAGATATTGCTAAACCAATGCCTGTTTCAAAAAAAATGTCCTCCAATGCTGATGTCGTGAACATCTAGCAAGGCAGGAAAGGATCCTGAAGGAGAAAAGGATCAAAACATCCAGCAGTGATATTAGTGAAGACATGATAAAAGAAGCCATTGAAAAAGAGCGCCTTATTTTAGAAAGAACTCTGGGTATGTTTCCTCAACTTCTCGTTGCATGTATAATTATCTCAATTTCATGCTTTAGATTGCTTACGCCAATGGACAATGGTTGCCATGTGTTGGTTTATTGAACTTTCAACCTTTTGCACATTAATATATATATGAGACATGGGGACAAGAAATGGCATTAACAGATACACCATCAAAAGTACTTTCATTATGCTATATTTGCTCTAGTACTGTGGACAAATTAATGATCAATTTTGCATCTCAGAGGCAATGAGAAGTAGAAAACTGCCAAAATTTAGTGGTCAGAGTATTAATTGCATATCCCAAGCTTAATATATGGTGTTATTAAGATGCATTTTGGGTTTATGTTGTTTTGTTCTAGGAATATTGTTTTCCTAGAACATATTTACTTATTCCGTGTTATGTTTTACTCATTTTGGTGTACACTGCATTCTGACTACAAAAAATACTGCTGCTGAAACAGACAAGAGCATATTATGATGTTTTTAGGCATATACACTGCTCCTTTTTGATACTCAATGTCTTTTTTACCTACCTTTTGTGCATTTCGCTATTCAGCTGTATTCACAAAATGAAACAAATGCAGTACTCTTACTTTACAAGGAGTTCGACGCATTTTGAAGAAGATCTCAAGCTTCAGAAGAAAGCTTTGGATGCCTATAAGAACTTCATTACTACAGAATTGGACAAGGTCAGTTTAATACATGCATGAGTAACATGCACTATTTCTTTTAAATGCATACGCTTTTAACCTCTTTTGCATGATTAATTTGTTAATGGGTTCTGATGCTTTTCTTTTATCTTTTGTAGCAGATTTTGCAAGAACCTGCAAATGGGACAAAGGAAAAAAAGTAAAAAGGATCTTCCAAGGATAGTGACCAAACAACAAGTAAAGGTTCTAAAAAGAGTTCGTGAAAAATCAGATAGATCTGAATTAAAATGATAGCAAGAGGAGATGGAAGACAGTGACGAGGATCCAAGACCAAGAAAGAAAAGGGCAGAAAAGGCTAAAGTCGCCAAAAAGCAGAAAATAGTTACAAAATGAGAAGAAACTGTCAACCCCAAAGGCTAAAAAGGTTGCAAAACAAGATTCGGATAGAGGTACTAAAGAAAAGGGTGGCAACTCAGCAGAAGAGGATAATTTCATTCATCCTCTGAAGAAGATAAACAAGGTTTTCAGATTGAGCTCTCAGTATACACTTAATTCCTTGTATGCCTTACTCATATATCCTGATGTTTTGGTGTGCAGAGAAAACCGCAACAGACTCCAGCTTATGGGAACATGTAGAGCATCTGAAATCGATAATCAAGTCCTGTGGAATGATGTACTACCTCAACTTGATTAGTTGATTTACCATATGCAATTATGAATTTGTAGAATGATAACTTGACTAATATATGTTTCTTTATTTCAGTATTCCACCTAATGTGTATCGAGAGTCAAGCAAGCTCCTGAGAACAAACGTGAGGCCTGTTTGATAAAGGAGTTGCAGGATATACTTGAAAAGGAAGGATTGTCAAAAAACCCTTCTGAAAAAGGTGTGTTTTCTTGTTGACTCTAGTAAAGACTATTTTTCAAGAACCTCCGAAAAGGCAGGGAGCTCCTGTAATTCACTTAAAAAGAAAGAACTGACCCGGTTTATAAGGTAAACTAGGGCCCAAAACCCATACAACTGCACGGGTTAATTAAGGAAAACCAGCAAAAATTTAAACAAAACTGCCAACGGACTCACCTGAAACAACACGACGGAGCCCATCATTTGTCATCGTTGCCAAGCTTCATCACAATATAGCATCCAAGCAGCTCTGACTTCACACAGTGGACCTGAGCCAAAGGTACCAAGTCACCACCAGGGCACATGAGTAGCCACCAACACACCTAGCTGCATGAAACAGCTGCGGTTATCGTTAAGCCAACCACCTCGGCGCCAAAACCATTCTAGTAAGGATTATTTAGGGAAAGCCCCCCCCCTCCCCTTTCTGCCTAAGAGTATGATTTACTGATAGAACTAACCTTTATCTTGCTCTCAGACTTTTGATAGTACAGTGTAAGGTGCTGAAACTAAGCGTGTTGGACTGATATATCTCTTTCTCTAACATTCTTTATTAATGGTAATGGGCAGAAATTAAAGCAGTGAAGAAGAGAAAAGAAAGAGCAAAGGAACTTGAGGGCATAGACATGAGTAATATTATTACTAGTTCACGCCGGAGAAGTACATCAAGTTTCATACCCCTGCCACCGCCACCTAAAAGTGGATAGTGATGATGAAGAAGATGATGAAGATGCAGAAGACGATGAAGTTGATGAGGAGAATTTAGAAGGTGGAGATGAAGACAATGATGAAGTTGATGAGGAGAATGTAAAAAGGTGGAGATGAAGACAATGATGAAATTGATGAGAAGAATGTAAAAGGCGGAGATGAAGACAATGATAAAGTTGATGAGAAGAATGTAAAAGGTGGAGATGAAGACAACGATAAAATTGATGAGGAGAATGTAAAAGGCGGAGATGAAGACAATAATGGCACTGCCGGCTGGTGATGGTTCTGCTGATGGTATGATATTCAGTTGTCTGTTCCTTGATTTGCTTTCAACAGCTTACAATTTCTTTAACGTTGATATCAGTGCTGTTTTAAGATATCCTGTAGGTTTTCTTCAAAATTACTATAATGCGCTCAGTTCAGCCCCAGGTACCATTAGGACCCTTGGACTGAGCCAGTTGAACACACCAAACTTTTGCCAGTAGACAGATTTTCTGTGCTCCACACTAGCACTTGGCCTGGTTTGACATATAACCCCTGATATATTAATCTCATTAAGGAAAACATGATATGGCTAATGCAATATGCACTGGGCATGCCTCCGTTGCCTTTTCTTCCATACAGATGAAATACTTGAAACTGAGCCTTGCACTGCATACATGGTGGATGTGTGCTCCAAAACAAGAACTTAATCCCTTTAGTAGATGGTACTGTGAAAAATCCTGAAAGGCTGTTTCCTTTGAGGCACTTTACAAAAAAAAAAAAAAAATCTGGTAGCTTTTGATGAGTCAATTTTTGGAATGGTGGAATTTGAAAGAACCACATATTAGCTTTTTATCACAAATAAATTTAGAACTAAAACAGAATTTATGTGAGTTTGATGTATATAGGTCTATTTGGTTAAGGATTTCGTCTGTATGTTCTGACAGTGGCCAGGAGGTTAAGAATTTACATCCTAATGTTCAATTGGTTGTCATGGATTCATAGTATATATTTTCAGCATATGGTTTTGTAGCTTGTGTGCCACAATGCTCTAGACGGTTTGCAAACTATCTGTTACATTTTTACATGAAAACTTTACTCAATAGGACTGCACTGTCCAAGTGGACTCGATGCAATCTTTTCTAATCAACGATTTTTTTCTTCTTCATATCTGTCATCATATGGTTCAGTACTCAATACTCATCGATTGCATTTCCTGCTGATCACTTCGGTGGGCCAGCCATCTGGCATGTGAAGTAATATAGTCTTTGTATGCCCTTTCCTGAATGCTAACTAACCCTTCTGCTCACCCTTCTGTTCACTTGCAGTTGCAGCTGCTGAAAAGGAGACCGATTGATTCCGGCCCCTGATAAGGCAGAATCAGTTCTGACCATATAGGGAACAGCTTCATGTTGACTTCTGCAAGTCAGCCTCTGTTCGTGGATGTCTGGATGTAGTCAGTTGCTCAGGGTTGTCTCCTGATGTTTATTCATGTGTGCGTAATGGGAACACATTTGTTGGCTTCAGCTTTGGTGAAACATGAGGAACATATTGTTCTTGTAGTTATGTACAATGTCACATTCGTGCTTTTAGCACCTTGTTCGCGATCGTGTAGATTGCAAGAGTCACAGAACATATAAGTTAGTAGTAATCAAGTACTGATTAGTAATCAAGTACTGATTGGTTCGTTAGTTTCATATATAATATTAACTTTTGTAGACGAAAGATTGGAATTCCTTTGCGCTTCGTGCTTTTGCCTTGTTTTATTTAGGTAGTGTTTACTGTTTAGTTCCGTGGAATCTGGGGGCTTTTTGAAGTTCTGATGCCATTGTACCGTTGTGGCGTTGAAAAGTTGCCCCGACGGAGCCTCCGCGATACCTGACATGAAGCTTTGATTTCATTTCAAGTTTTGGATAAATCTCTGTATAACGTATGCCAGCTTGGCACCATGTCGGCTGGTAATCTTTTTTCAAACGTGGTCATATCTTTTGGTGTTTTCAATTTAAAATACTCTGTTTTGTTGACAAAAATGTCATCTTATATCAACATTTGTATGTCAAAAATATATTTATTGTAAAAACGTGGTTCATTATTTAATTGAATGATACTACACATTACAAATATTAATTATATATATATATTTGGTTAGAGTTAAGATTGACTCCTTTTATGCTAAGAATGATATTCCTTACTTCTTTAATCCTGTTTTTTAGATTCCATGGTTTAAAATTTAGTCTCTAAACTTTAGTCAGACCACTTAGAGCATCTTCAAGAGCTTTATAAAAATGATTTGGCAAATTTCCCAATTGCCAAAATGTGAAATGCAAAATGCCAAGTCAAAAAAATGCCTTCCTTCAATAGTTTTGGCAATTTGGGCTTTGCAAATTGAAAAGTGGGGCGTGGAGAGCGGTAGTTGATTCCTCGTCGGATTCTGTTCGCGAAATCGCCATGCCTATAGACAAGCATCTGATCGGATGATTATTTTTTTTATGAAAATCCGACGGATGATTTTTTTTTTTTTGTGAAAATTCTATCGCATGAATTGGAAATGCAGTGCGTTACGTATACAACGCGACCGCCGGCCGATGCTAGTAGATACGCGCAGCTAGCTAGCTAGGCTTACCCGGAGGTGCGGGCCCACCATGGGTACCGCCGCTTACGGCGCCAGATCACCGCGACCGCACTCCGCCCCCGTTTTCTACCTTCACCGCATCGGCATGCCTTCCCCAAATTTGGCAAAATGCCAAAGGAGGACTTGATTTTGCCAAACTCACTAAAATGCCAAAGTGGGCTTGCAAAACTGTTGAGCATTGCTTTTACTAGCTTTTTGCAAAAATACAAATGACAAACCCATTTTGCAATATCATTGGAAATGCTCTTAGAGCACCCCATCGCCCAACGTATATTATAGGCTCAACGTATATTATAGGCTCATAGCCCAACGTCTACGTCGTCAACAAATGTCCAGATAGACTTAGCTTAGCACCAACTGCTTGCTTTGACAAAATGCTGGAGCTACCGCTGCAGTAAGCGTTGGGGGTGGAAAAGTGAATGCTTGTGATGCAAAGAATGGTGGAAAGCTCAAATACTGAGTCATCCTTTTGTAGCTTTTACAGTGTGCTATCACCGTTTTGGGATGGATGGATTGACTGCTCATGAATTCCTCATCTATCTGAACTTCAAGTTTTAGTTGAGGCCACCATGGATGTATATCTGCGTTGATTAAAACCCTATAAGATTTAAACATGCAATCTAAAGTGTTTAAAAGTTTAGAAACTCTAACAAAATAAACTTTTAGTTCATTGGACTGCATAAGTAGGTCACCGTCAAGGGGCTCACATCACAAATGGCAAAGGCCATTGGTTAGGTCTCCCATCCATGGTTTCAAATCCTTGGGTGTGACACATTATCCCGGGATTTATTTCGTAATTTTCCGCTTATACATTTAAAGTTAGGTGACGCCCCCGGCCGACACGCCGCAGGTGCCTCGTGGGTGACTTTTTGAACTTCAAGATTTGTCGACTCAATCCTTTCAAAGGTGTTTTATAAGGGTAGGTTTAGTGATGTGTGTTCATAGGTGAGTGTGCATGTGTTGTTGAAAGTCCGTGCGTTTTACATGTGTAATCTAAAAAAAAAAAAGAGTAAGTCAGCTAAACTTTTAAACTATAGAATCTCAAGATGTCTTTTTAGAAGGAAGGGAATCTCATGTCCTTATGAAAATAGGAGGGAGTCAATAGGTCCTCTTATTTGGAGGGAGTATGAGCATATCCTCTGTCCCGTAGAAAGTGTTGTTTTGGAATAAATGATATCATTACTTTTTATTCAATATTTTTTGTATAAATATTATTTATTTTATAATAACTTATTTTATCATTAGAGGTACTTTAATTATTATTTATTTATTTTATGATTTGCAAAAAAATAAATAAAAAATAAATGGTCAACACAATTTACTTTAAAAGGTTAAAAATATCACTTTTCTTTTTAGCACCCTTTGATGGGACGGACCGAGTAGAGTCTTGGCTTTTCTTTCTTGTTTTGTTTATTGTGATAGGATAACACAGCCAGGGGCCGAGAAAAGCCCATGTACAGCCCGGCCCAGCTCAGCCCCTTCGTTGCGTGACGTGACGAACGCTGAGCAGGCGCCTCGCGCGCGGATGACGCCGTCACGTCGCGGTGGTGCTCCTCCAGTCCTCCTGCGTGCGTTCGACTTCAACTTGGTGGTGGGAGAAGAAGAAGAGGACAAAGCCGACGACGCCAAACCAGAAAAGAAAAGAGGACCCAAGCAAGCAAGCCTCTTCATCACTAAAAAAAAAAAAAGCACACAAAAAAAAAAGAGTAGACTACGACAGCGAGCGCGTCCGTCGCGCCGGCGAGGAGGCGGAGGCGAAGATGAGGAAGAAGCTCGGCACCCGGTTCCCGCGGTACGTCTGCTGCCCCCCTGCCCCCCCCCGCTCACCCGCAGTCCTGCTCGTTCCGTCTCTTCCCTCTGATCCGCCGCCCCGCGCCCCGCGCGCGCGCGTGATCTGATCTGATCTGATGATCCGGGTCGCGCCCGCCCGACGCGCGCGCGGCGCAGATCCTCGCTCGCGGTTGGGATCCGGTGCGGGCGCCGTTGACCCGCGGCTCTCGCTGTTTCTGTTTCGGCGGCCGGGGGATTTCTTTTCTCTGGGTTCTGTTCTGCGGGAGGGAGAGGAAGGCCAGGACCCGTGGGGCGGGGCCTGTAGTCAGATCGGCTCCTGTGTTCCCAGGCGCCGCGGGGAAGCGATTCAGTTTTTTTTTTTCATCTTTTCGTCAGATTTTTCGGGGTTTATCTCGGATTCTTCTCAGTGCTCAACCAAGGGCGGGCGTCGAGAATTTCTAATCCGGCGGCATCTGCGCTCGTCGTGTTTTGAGCGGATGGAGAGATTTGTGGGCGCTTAGCAGCTGACTAGATCATTGCTGTTGACCTTTTTTTTTTTTTTTTTGAAAAAAATGATAACCAGCTGTTGATGTTGGGTGAGTGTTAGTGGATGTGAACGGGATAGCATGATGTGATTGATCTCGGAAGGCGCTGCTGGTTAGGTATCCTCAATGGAATCGCTTGGCTTGGCGTGTAATTTGTAAGAGATGAGCTAGATCCTTTTGTCTGTCTGTGGTTTGCTGTAAGATCTCCAGATCATGTGACCATGTATTGTGGGTGGGTCCCATGTATGTATATTGCTGGGGTTAGATACTCAACATGTGATCTGGTGTAGGAGTACTTTAGCAGTGGAATTCGTGTGCAGGCAGCCTCAGTAACTTCCATTGCTATGTGGTTTAAATGTGTTTGGTGAGGGAACTATTGTTGAGCACGGTTTAGTCTGATGCTGCAGTACTGTTGGCTCAGGTGCCCTGCCACCATGCTTGGTTATTCCAAGGTCTCCTGAACATGCCAGCATTTCTTTCTTGAGATCAATTATAACTGCTTCCAAGCGCTGAAGCGCAGGGCTGTTTGTGGATCTCAGCATTTATTGTTGTTCGCCTTCAGGTCGGTTTTGAATCTTCAAAGCCTCTTGTTCTGTTGTCATGGAACCAACGTGAGTTGAAGTTCCAAGCTACACACACCTGTATGGTTTGCACTGCAGGTGCACATTTTGCTGTATTTAGCTGAAAAGATAATTTCTGGATAGAGCATTTGCTCTATTTTTCATGAAATAGCTTCTTTGATGTCGGTACTAATTACCCAAAGTTTTGGGGGTTTTTTGTCTTTGGTTCCTGTACTTGTGTTGGGATAATCTTTCCTAGATGTCCTTTTTTCTTCAAATATATAAGTTGTAATGGCATGAAGTTGTCTTTTTAACTATGCTCTCTATTATAATAGGCTCGAATCAAAAAGATTATGCAAGCAGATGAGGATGTTGGAAAGATTGCAAAAGCGTGCCTGTTTTAGTCTGTAAGTTCATAAAGAATCATTGTGCTTTTTTGTATGCATTATGTACATATCTGTGTTTTCCCCGCAATTATCTAGTATTTCTACTTGAATAAAACAAGCAACAAGGGATGATCTTTTTGTCACATCGTTTGACTTCCATTCAGCTGGTTGACTGGCTAAATGTCTCTCTTTGCAAACTGGTTTACTGGTTTGAAGTCCACAATAATGACACAAAAGAGAGATTAACCTTAGTTTTTGTTTGGTCGCATTTTCAGTTTTTCTTTGTGGGCATCATTACTTTTTCATTCAGGTTCTCTATATCCTGCTACTATTACTTGTAACCATGATGAAGCATAAATAAATGGAATTTCTGACATTTTGAGTTTCCATTTGC
Organism: Hyparrhenia diplandra; assembly: GCA_015847255.1. Taxonomy (NCBI): domain Eukaryota; kingdom Viridiplantae; phylum Streptophyta; class Magnoliopsida; order Poales; family Poaceae; genus Hyparrhenia; species Hyparrhenia diplandra. The sequence goes on from JADLZK010003443.1 coordinate 80,083, forward strand.
ATGCAGCGAGGGCTCTTTGAATTGTTTTTTACAAGATTTAATTGACCGGACTTATGAAATTACTCTTCAAAGTGGAGCAAAAGACACTGAATTCCTTCCACCTGTGAGTTCAATATCACCTGACGTTTTTTATTATAAAATAATAATTGGATCTCTTTGATGAATTTCAGCTACTAGCCTAATTAAATACACTGTATTGACTTTATTTAGCATGTCTAGTGAGGGTAATCTGATGCTTTTAATTTGCAAATGCTATGTTTCAATATTTGAACTTTGGTGTACAATATCAGCTGTGATGTTTATATGTCCTCATTATTTTTTTCACATGAGTTTTGTTAAAAGTTTTTTTTTGGGTGACTGAGGGGCCCTCCCTGCCCCAAATAGGATCTTGAATTCATCTTGTTTGTGTTGCTTATGACGCCAAGATAAAATTGTCCAGAAACAGGATTCATATGCCTCATATAACTGCTGCATATTCCAAGTTGGTACAAGGTTTACTAGTTATAAAAAGGTTTAGATGTTATCTAAGTTAACATTCATAATATCTGTAGGTGGGATTCAGAATTGAGGTCCATCCTGACTATGGCCAGCTAATTTGTACTATATAAGTAAATAAGGCACTTGAGCTTAGACTCATCAAATGTTTTTTGCATCACCTCTGGAGGAAGTGATGAACAGACGCTTTCGGGCAGAAGTCTGAACTTCATAATAATCTTCTGGGCATGTTTGTTTCGATGCCTGCCAGACAGCTCAATGGCCAGGCAGTGATCCCCGTCCCAGACGCCCCAAATTGAAGTTTAGGAGCTTTTGCCTGAGCCAGGCAGCTTCGCCAGGAGCCAACCTAATACCCCTAAGATCTTGAACTTAAATATGGAAGCAGGTTGGTTTTGGTAACCAATTTGGAAGTTGGTATTTTTGTTTCCACTGTAGTTTAATTTTAGTGTGGTTTTGAATTGAACTGAACATTTCTTTCCTAAAACTGAAACTGTGATAGTTATCCCATCCTGCTCATTGAGATCTAGCATATGAGCTTGTCTAATTTATTTGGAGTTAAGTTTCATATTTAAATGTGAGTTGTTGTATTGAGGTTAATTTCGATGGACCAATTTTTTTCCTTGTTAAAATGCTAGCTGATAGTTTCAGTGCATGCCTTAGTATTGTTTGCATGGAGTATCAATTTTGAGCCATTAATATTAACATTCATATATCTATCTTCTGATATCTGATGTTCAGGAAGCAATGTGTGAAGAGGTACAGTTCTTTTGATTTCCTAACTGAAGTTGTCAACAAGGTACCAGATCTTGGTGGCGCTGATTCCTGTGGAGATGAAAGAGGATTACCTAGAAGAAGGTCAGTTCAGTTGTTGTAAATAGTATTTTTATGATTCAATTTTATCAAGTACTCTAACAGTGTTTGAAATTCACTCTCAGAAAGTCAAATGGCAGTGACCCAGAGAATGATGAATCAAGATCTAGTAAAATGGTGCGCCAATGAGCCATCAGAGCTCACCTGATTCATAGTTATATAAAATGGATATTTGATAATAGAATCTCTGTTTTTCAGGCCATAAGAAATGCAAACATCAGCCCCAGAGGACGGGAGGGGTCGAGGCAGAGGCCGGTGGTCGGCCACCAACCAAGAGAAAGGAAGTTGGTTATGTACAATTTGAAGCCGAGAGCAGCATGTTTGCTGAACAAAGTGAACCCTTACCAGGAGAGGAATCAGTTCCAGAGATCAACAATGGCAATGAGATCATGCCTCAAAGCATTCAACCTCGGTAGAGCCTCCACCAACAGCCCCTGCACAAGCTACTAGTTCTAAGGTGGAAGAAGTTTAACACTGATCATCAGTCAGATTGGCCTATGCCAGATGCCATTGGAAACATTGGTGTCGGCCCATCTGGTTTTGGACATCTGACAGTGCAGGTTGATGAAGATGAGGATCACGACAATGAGGATTAGTCAGGGCCATCCCTCATTGTCTGCACTAACAGGAGTTACAGGACTGTTCTGGTGTTGTAAAATGTAAATATAGTTTGAAATAGTTGCTTTGCAGCTTAGCTGTGATTGTTGTTATGAGGTTATGTAGTTGTCCTTGTGTAACTTTTGGTTTTCAAATAATTTCTTGGTAGTTGCTTTTGCTTTTACATGACTGTTCAAGGGTTTTGGTCATATTTAAGACAGTATTTGAGCAGGGATTGATTGACTATTTTAAGTATTTTTTGTCTTGTTAATCCAAGTATTTGAGCAGTCATTATTGATTCTCTCGGGCTGTATCACAATGACTGATCCTGCAGTCAGCTGCTAGTATAATATAGTGTGAACTTGATTGATTTTTTACAGGTCAGGTCGTGCTGCTGTTCAATACGGAGTACCTTTTTGGTTTGAAAATTGCTACAAATAAATTCTGTATTAGCAAATGCAGCACAAATTCCATGGAAATTGCACAAATGATTTGGTCCGCTATTGCAAAAATATGAATGAACACGCCGTTTCAAAGTATCAGCTTAGTACAATAATATCTATATTGTGGACAAAACTTACATCACATTCACATTAATTTCAAAGTACCTTAGTACAATGATATCTGTATTGTGGACAAACTTCACTACATCATTCACATTAATCACAATCTCAATTCAATGGAGTTGAAGGTTACAACTTCAAACGATTGTCAAGCCAACAATATGGTTCAGGGATTTCATTTGAGGTCGCATTTCTTCATGGACTACTTGAATTTTCAGTATGGGGACCAAAAAAATAACTAATTAGCATTCAGCTTCTCCCCAAGGATTTTATTCAACAAAACTGGGTTGGCCTTGCCCTTCGATGCTTTCATCACCTAGAATCAATTAAACAATTATGATCACTGATAAGACATCGTAGTTGCAGGGACAAACAGTGTTGGTGTTCAATTGACAAACCTGGCCAGCAAAGAATCCTTGTAGTTTAGTTTTTCCAGCACGTACTGCTCAAGTTGCTTTTGGGATTATCTGTAATTACTTTTATCTACCATGCCTCGATTGCTGCTGGATCTGCTATCTGTCATTCAAGTAATAATTTTTTTGCATATATTCCATCAGACATCCTAACCAGAAGTTTAAATAATGAAATACTGATGAAATCAAAGAGAGCATTGTCAATAGTCCCAAATTTTTAGCATCTGCGTTAATAGGAATAATAAAAAAAGAAAAACAGCCATTGGCTTACCTTTGAAGGACACTAAAGTGTATTAGTGGAACACTTCACTGTCGGCGGGGGGTCACAATGTCTTAGATGCTTGAACTACTATGGTTCCAAATAGTAACAAAATGAGCCAGTTACCTGAACCAAATCTTTCCTCTTCTATCACAGCCTTAACTGTTCCGCCTTTGGCAATGAGCTCGGCCAGTATCTGTAAGGACAGATTTAGAGAGGCATTATCTATCATCAATAGGTGCAAAGCACAGAAATGGCAGACCCTTTAGACTGCCAACATAGAGCCAAAAAAACAGTAACAAGGGGAACACCCAGTTTAGCAATGATACCTCCCTTGCTTTCATCTTCCCACTTATAGTTCCATTCTTTAATGGATGCTATCAGTTCAGAAAGCCTCTAGTAGGTAAGTTAATTTAATTTCATCAATGGACACTTTTTTTCATCTTTGAGATAAGCAGTACGTCACCCATGAGCCAGTTGGCAGCCAGCTTTGCATCAAAACACATGCTCAAGAGTAGAATCAAAGAAATGACCAATCTGGGAAGATACAGATCCACTGTGATTACTAAGTTATTATGAACATTAAGAGAATGATTGCCTTGTCTAGCAAAAATAATTCCTATGTACTACAAGAAGAAGGTCCCTCTGGCAAATATGTCAACCTCTACCAAGCCTGATGAAACGGAATTTTACAATTGTATAGCCAGTTAAAGATCAGACCATGAATGAGGAACTTTTAAATAATTTGTGGACACATGCATGTGAACCTACACCAACACAGAAGATGGAATCTTTACATTATCATCATTAGCAAGGAACAGAACATCTTGCATGCTGAGTCCCATATTCTCATAACGCCACGCTTTGCTTCTGGAAGCTCCGGCATTGACATGCTGATTTTCATTAATATAGTCACTAGTGAGAACTACTTCAGGAAGATCGGGTTCTGGAAAATATCTATAGTCGGCAAGTCCCTCCTTTTACCTCATTGTAAAAGTTTTTCTGATGTAGATAGAAAATAATTAGTACTTAAGTAGTAAAAGCAAGCACAACAAAGGGTTAGAGTTGGGGACAACTTAACCTGAGAAGATTCATCCTGGCCGGGTTTCTTGTACAATTTGATCAACTTGGCCTTCTTTGTGGAGCAGAATTTGCGGGTAATCTCGCCAATGGGTACCCTATTTATGCGCCAAGAAAATGAGTTACATATTCTTTATTTCCACCTGGAAGGAATTGAAATAAGAGTGTGACACCATTTCTAGAAAATAGTGTGGATAAGCAAGTTAACATGATTTGAATTATTTTCCTTAAATAGCGGGCATAAATAACTAAGCAGGCAAGAACCAACGAACTGCAATTATGAATGGTTCTGAGTATAACTAGCAATTTAGGCACATAGTTTCACTGAACAGCTACATAAGGGGCTGCAGTATGTATGCTATGTTAAATATAATAAGCATACAACAAGACCTTTCTCCCAACCACCAAATGGATTGAAAAGGCATCACATTTTAAAGCATGTAAAAATTTGCAGGAAGAACAATTTAGCCCACACTGAGAACAAAAAGTTATTTATTTGTCCTGCATTAAGTTGGTTCATCAATGAATCATCAAATCATAACACTGAGAGTAAAAGCTGAACAAAACCGTTATCAGAAGTTTAAAGATATGAGAATCACCTTTTGTACCAAATTCTGATTGTCCAACTGGCGAACAGAAACATTAACATCACAGCGTGAAGGGAACCTTCTTGCATATTGCCATTACTACTCCCAGGTACCCTACTTGATCCTTTGCAGCTCTGCACCATACTCAGCAGCCTCAATCCCTGTTCTCATGTCTGGCTCTGAGACAATTTCAAGCAAAAGGCACGCCAGCCCTGTTTTAGGTCAACCTAAGCGAGCCAAAGTAGCAACCACTGATCAATAACTGAAGTTGCTGTACTTTTAAGTGATGAGGCGGCTGTGTAATTCTTTTTCATTCCCTCGATTTTCCCTGTCAATATTAGAGCAGTGCTTATGGTTTATTATGGCGTTCCACATATCATACTTACACAAAAATAATTTCTGTGGTAGCCTATCATACATGCATTTACAGCCAGAGGATTCAATGCATTTTATAGCCCTATCACATATCGTAAACTTCGCTTCTTCACAGAGCAAGCTTTTTGCTGTTGGTTGCACGATTAGATTGCAAAAATTCATGTCTTTTTCATGTCCTACAAATCTCCAAACCTTACACAGCAAAGCTAGAATTCCCCTGGCCTAAGATCCAAATGCCTAAGGTCCCTGATTCAATCTTTTAATGTCTATGATTCTGTCTCACTAATCTACAAGTTTTC